>JAQZBX010038839.1:0-23260 GCA_029593785.1 Cabassous unicinctus
TTTATCCCCCCCTTGCTGCTTGTGCTGCTGTGTCCATTCGCTGCGTGTCTTCTCTGTGTCTGCTTATCTCCCCCTTGCTGTGAGGTCCTGCTGCATCAGCCCACGGCGCCGCGCGAGCCGGCGTGCCCTCACAAGGAGGCCTCGGGACGCGAACCCGGGCCTCCCATATGGTAAACGGGGGCTCTATCCACTGAGCCACACCCGCTTCCCCCTTCTTTCATTTTTAAAATCAGTTGGCTGTAAACTCTCACCTCTTCCGCAGGGCGTTTGTTTCATAGCGTGGAGCTTCCATAAGAAGTTGGGTGAGGGCCATTTCTAGGGATCAAGGGACCGCCCGGGGCTGCCTCGCCGCTGCTGGCCGGTGAGCCTGGGCCCGGTGACAGAGCTGCCCCGCGCCGGGAGCAGCGCCTACAGAACAGTGGCTGCTGAAGCCCTTTTTGGCAAAATGAGGTTTTGAAGCCTTCACTCAGGTACCGCTAAACAATTCAGGAAATACATCCAGAACTTGGATATCCAGACTGCCGGCGTGTCTTCAGTTATGCTGCTAGGTAACTCTGCTTCTCTGTCCTCAGATGATTTGTTGTTCTGTGTGTGTGCACATGTGTACACATGCATGCATGCATGTACATGTGTGTATCTGCACGTGTGTGTGACGAGAAAAATGAGCTACTCCAGTTTGAAACTACAGTGAAAGATTGTTAGGCCTATACTATGGATGCCATAACCGAAAATACAGAATTTGTTTAGAGCATTATTAACGTGGCCAAGAAAAAAAAGCAGATGAAAAGTAGCCAGGCATGTTCAAAGCACAGCCAGTATAGCAGGTTTCTAGAAGACCTGAACCTGAGGTTTGATCTTCATCACTATATAGAGAGGTGACACTTTACAACGTGAAAGGAGAAAAGGTCGGCCGTGGAGAAAGCTAACTGTAACAATGAGAAAGCAGACGTGTGCAGTATGGTGTCATCAGCTTCAAATGGACTCATACTCTTCTGTGTGAGGGAAGGGAGAAAGCCCAGTTTTTATTATGTGGAAGTTCACGAAGTAAAAATTGACCCATTGTGTTCTTTCTGTTCAATATGGAGTTACACCTGCAGTGTTCTTTTTGAACTGTGACTTGGTTTCTTGTTGACACACTCATGCCTGTCTTTGGAAGGCCATTCCGCTGTGATCTTGCATCTTGAGCTTGGAATGGGAAGCTCTTGCTAAGTCTGGACGCCTGTCAGCCAAGCATACAGGTAAGGCAATCACCTGTATGCTGTAATGAATCACCCTCGGAAGCTGAAGACTAGGACGAAAATAAAAGCAAACTGTTTCCCCTCGGGCATGACTGCAGCCAGGATTCTCCCACTGATGGACTGCTGCCCCTTTGTTCTGCTTCCTGCGCTTCGGTTCTCACCCACTGGGACAGCTTGGGCGCCGTTGCCCGGCGCGGTGCCCCCGGCCGAGGCCTCGGTGTCTGCCTTGGCCTTCTGCCCCGCCCTCCCGAGCTGGGAACACTAGCACGCTGTTCAGCTCGCCTTCCGCAGCCGAGGCTGCTGCCCTTGCACTCGGTCCCCATAGCCGCCAGTAGGCCTGTCACGTGGGCGGTGACAGCGGCATTTTGCCGCACGGCTGTGGGCTGCCGGGCTCAATGTGAGCATTCTTCCTAGAGAGAGCAAAGGGCATGGGGCTTCTTGAGGCCGGGCAAGCCACAGCCTGGACCACATACTGAGGAAGCTGCATCCAGGCCCTGGGCGAGCACTTCGAATTTCTCTTTGTGGGTTCGAGACAATGTGGTGGGCAAACTTTGGTGATGAAGCTCGAATGTGAGGTTTTCTGATGATGTGTAACCTAATAGCTGAAATCATTGTCAGGCGTTGTTTTGCATTTTAATCACCAAAGGAAGCGTGGTGATGAGCTCTGAGCCATTCTCTGTTTCCATGAGGGTCAATTTGTAACCGTCCCAGTCAAAAGGGACAATAACCGTCATTGATGAAACGAACCCACAAAAAGTCCAACAATAATTTGTTTGATTTTGAGACGTAGACTGTGTCTGTGTGAGCGCACGCTTGCTCAGACGTTTCGCTCACAGCCTGGTCCAGGCAGGCTCTGCGGGGTGGAGCTGTGTCTGGGGAGCTGGCGGCAGGGGCGAGGCTGCCACCCCCAGAGCTGTGAGAGCAGACCAGTGTCTGCTCCGATAGCCTCACAACGGATAGATAGATGTTTGAATCACATGGATATTTTAGTTCTACTTTCCCAAAGATCAAAGGAGCACAAGTGTGTGGTGAAAAGGCCCCTGCCCTGTTTCTCAGCCCTGCTATGCCCACTTTCCAGAGGCAATACTTTAAAAACACCTCCCTTTTCATATGCGTCCTTTTGGTGGTGACCTCTGTGTATTTAAATACTGTTACATTTCCCCCAGGGCTGCCATCACAAGTTACCACAAACTGGATGGTTTAAAATTCCCTCACAGTTCCGGAGGCGAGAAGTCCTAGATGGAGGTGGCGGCGGGGCCGTGTCGCCTCAGAAGGCTCTGATGGAGACTCCTCGCCTCTGCCAGCTTCGGGCGGTCCCGGGCATTGTTTGGTTTGTGGCAGTGTGGACGCCAATCTCTGCCTCCGTCGTCACAGGGCCACCTTGTCCCTCCGTGTCTCTTCCTGTGAGGACACCAGTCGTCACGGGTTGGGGCCCACCTGCATTCGTTATGACCTCACCTTAATTTGAAGACATCTGCGAAGACCCTATTTCCATATAAAGTCACGTTCACCGGTACCAGGAACATATTTTCTGGGGACACACAGTTCGACCCTCAACAATTATATGTGTGCCTCAGTTTATCAACTTTGACGCCTTCCTTCTATGGTAAATGAGGCTTTCTCACACTTCCAGGGCCCCTCTCTCCTCCGAACCTCCTTCCTCTGTGCTCTTCTCCGTCCCTCCCCTTTAAGGACATTTCTTCAATTTCTCACAGGTTCTGGAAGCTTCATTTCTTATTCTTTCACCCACAGATAGCATCTCTTAATTCATGAAAACATGAGAATATAAGCTCTTAACTTCCCTCCCCTCTTTTACGTCCCAGTCTCTGTCACCTCCTGCCAAGGCTGATAACATGTATATTGTTTCTTAACTGAATGGGTAAATCCTCTATCACTTGGCCTCAGATACAGAATCTGTATTTGCCTATAAATTCTATAGAGAGGATCTAAAAGTTGAACTAACAAACAGTGTTTTCATTATTTATTATTTTAACTATGTATGCTGAACTGTATTGCCTTGGCATGCCCTCAGGGCTTTAATTAAGATACTTTATACCATTTGAAGCATGATGATTTATGTTTGTATAGTACTTCAGAAGTTACCTTTCCTTTGATTTCAGATCATAGCATACTTCTCTAGCTCTGAATTTGAGGATTGTGTTTATTAGCACAGCTTGAAATCCTTCTGCATTACTTATTGGAGTGAGTCATTATATCTTACTTATGAACGTTTGATCATGTGAAATAATGCCCACATGTGTCTCTGCCCTTTATGAGTTTTTAGCAACAGGTAACTCATTCTAAGGCAGTGCCGGCCAACGTTTTGGATTTCAAAAGTAGTTATTTTCCTTTTCATTTCTTTTAAAATTTAAGGACTCAAATATTTTTATTCTGCCAAGTTGGGCTATTAAGAAATCAGCTACTATGTACTCTCACTAATAACAAAAAAAAGAAAGAAAGAAGGAAAGAAAAGAACTTTTTAACACCAAAAAAGTAGGAAGGACATACTCTCAGAATAAAGAACATCATTTTAAGATTGAGTGCATTTAACTTTCAAAATAACTTGACTACCAAATTTTTTTCCCATTTGGCTGGTGAGACCTTTGTCCTGGGCTCACCTCATTTGGTTGACATCAGATTGGTCTTAATGGATGTTGAGCATAACTGTTAATTCCTCCGCTTACTCTGTGGCTGGCTGAGGTGTTTCATCCAACGGTAGGGAGACACTTAGGACAAGGAAGCATGCTTCGTGTGGGTCACCCTATTTTGTGACCACAAGCTCTAGAGGAGCCCCTGTTCCCCTAATGATGAACCCTAACTTGTGCCAGCTGGCTTGGCTCACTGCTGTGTGGCAATGGGCATGAGAGGACACAGCTGATTGGAACTTAAATTATACACACAAGTCTACAACTTTCCATGTGTAGCTCTTTAAGCAAGTCATCCCTTGACTCTTCTTTCATTTCTTTTTCCGTAAAGGAACAAAACGCTTGAAACTGTACAACTGGCAAGACTTAAGCCTCCGGCACACGCAGAATGACAGCATAGTTGAAAACGAAAGTAAATCTAAAACAGAATTTCTCCCATCAAATATATTTGATTAATTCACCACGCAGCTAAATTACTTCTCTTCTTAAAGAACTTGTAGATTGGGATTGCCACATAAAGTTGAATTTAATTTTCAGACTATTAATGTTTTTAATAGGACACTTTATGGAATCCCCCCAAATGAGAGCAGAAGTAATTCTTTCTTTTCTTCTTTTTGGTAAGAAATGTTGGCACAGTGATGGCAGCATGTAGCGTGGTGCGTTTTCCTAGGACCGCGTGCTTCACGCGCACGGATGAGGTAATCGCCACAGCATCCCCGAGGCGGTCAGACATTGTCCTCCCACGTGTTTTACGCGGGGACTCCAAGACAGCCCAGGGTTGAGAAGCGAGTAGCCCAAGTTTACCGAGCAAGCCCGTTGCAAAGTGAGAAAAGGAAGTTCAAGTTCTTAGTATCCTGTCACCTGTGCTGGCTGGCAGGGAGCGTTATCTCTGAATATACAATCCTAACTTCCAGGCTTTCTCACTAAGCCACTTCAGGTTTTGAAGAACTGAACATTCGAATGAATCAGATGTGCTTCCAGTTAGGAACGCAGACCGTGGGGTCCCGCCAGGTCTCCGTGTGCCCAGAAATGAAGGCTGTGCTGTCCCTTGAGCCCCTGGGACACAGTCCAGCCCTCACAGACGAGGCGCAGGAGCGCCTAGTTTGAGCTGTTTATTAGGAGGAATGGTTTGGCTCGAGCTGTCCACACTGCCATCCTGTTTCTCTTGTGACATGTACTCCAGAAAGGGTCAGACCATAATTGATGGAGTGGAAATGGCGGCGCGTGCTGGCCTTACAGAGCCCTAGCTGTGTGTCGCTTGGCTCGTTTGGACCTCAGCGGTGTCCTCAGTAAAAGGGGATAATACTGTTAACCGCCAGAAGGCAGGAAATCAGACCAGACCCTTCCAAGTTAATGTACTCGGAGTCTCCTAAATGTCCTGAGTTAGGATTAAGCTTGCAACCATACTTGAGGACCAGGCACTCGATAGCCAGGCCCGCCAAGGACCAAGTCCTGGCACAGGCAGGGCCCGTGTTTGTAGCTTTGCCTTCTGCAGTCCACGGGACCTTAGAAAGACCTCCTGCCCCCGTCTTTATGTTCTCATAGAACGGTCCTTGCTGAGATTCAGAGCGCGAATCTCACGCGGGCGGTCGGGACTGTGCCTCGTGGAGGTCCTCCTTAAGATATGTTCATTTTCACTGAAATCTAGCATTCAGGGTGAAGAACAACGACAGGACATCCCAGAGGTTTGGGTCCCTCCATTGTAACTTTTTTATATACCATATTTTGAAAATATGTATTAATTTATAATACAAGCATCCAGAAGTTTTAAATAACTTCTATTAAAACTGGCATTCGTGACCATGATCCTAACTGTGAGTGCCTGAAAAGGGAGATGGAATTCAGTCCAAGTCACATTTTTAGTTTTTGTCCCATCATGTTATCCATGGTCATTTTTTTATTTTATTTATTTATTTCTCCTCCCTCCCCTTGTTGTTTGCGCTTGTTGTCTGCTCTCTGTGTCTGTTCATTGTATGCACTCTGTCTGCTCGTCTTTTTTTTAGGAGGCTTCAGGAACTGAATCCGGGACCTCCCATGTGGGAGTGAGGCGCCTAATCGCTTGCGCCACCTCCACTCCCTGCTTGTTGTGTCTCTCATTGTGTTTCCTTATTGTGTCTCTTTGTTGCATCATCTCACTGCATCATCTTGTTGCCTCAGCTTGCTGTCTTGCTCGTCTTTTTAGGAGGCATGGGGAACCGAACCTGGGACCTCCTATGTGATAGGTGGGCACCCAACTGCTTGAGCCACATCCGCTTCCCCGTGGTCATTTTTATAAAGTAGAAAAACCATTTAACCAGGCATCCCTTTATCTCCTAAGCAAACACTAAATAGTGGAGAGTTTGCTGTACATAAGAGGAAGCTTTCTCTCACACTGAAGCTTTCCAAACAAATTGTGATTTCTAAACATAATGACCTAAGAAAGAATAACTTGAACAAGTTTCCAGTGGGTGAAAAATAAACACTAACTTTTTATGTAGTTCAAGAATGTAAAAGACACAGGTGGGAAATGAATCCTCGATAAGAGAGAAATACTTAGTAAAGTGAAAAAAAAATAAAAGAAAAAGAAAACTGAATTCAGTTTTTTGAGTTTTGCAAGTCCAAACAGTTTCTTTTCTTTCCTTTTATTTTTTTGGTTAGTTGCTCATAGCCACAAATATGTATATTATTTCCTTCTTGCCCACAATTTACTAAGAAGCGTCTCTGTAATATACTGGGGAATCCCAAATAAAAATCTCATTTTCCTAAAAACAGACAAGTCTTTAAATCTAGCAATTAAAGTATTCAATTATTCATATCTGGAATTTAAAAGAAATAATCAAGTTGTTATAATAGAAGTCTCTAAAGTTCACCTCAAATAGTTTTTGCTTGAAACATATACTGTAAAGGCTTAGCGTTTTAGGGAGGGGCTCAGCCCTGGTCACCGGTGTTTGGAAATGGGATTCGGAGACCCAGTTCATGAAGTCTGTCAAGTGATTGGGTGCCTGCCCCAGGTCTGTGATACAGTGGTAGGATAACATCAGGTTTGAATCCTTTTTCTGAATATTGCAGTATTTTCCTATGTGGGAAATGATGACCTACTTTGAATATGCTTATTATCCAAGCTTGGTCGAGTAGGAGCACAGCTGATTTAATTACCAGGCACTGTGTGTCCTGTGTCACTGGGATGGACTCTGGGGCCAGACCTCAGATGCAGTCCCAGCTCCTCCCTTGCTCAGCCTCCTCTTCCTCACCTGAGGCTTGAACGACTTAGTCTGAGTAAAGTGCTCAGAACAGCGCCTGGCCTGGGATCCGCATCATCTGTCAGATCATGCAAGTGACAGCTGTTATTATTTGTCACAATGAGGGAAACAAGGGGCAATCCAAACTGTGTTCACCCTAGAAGTAATTCTTATTTTTGTTTATACAGTTGGTGTATATTGTCTGTGAATTTACTTGAAAAATCAGGGCTGCAACAGCAGATGTTAGGAAGCTTTTCATTTCGCCTCTCTGTTGCCTCTTTCTTTCCTGCCTGTTACCAGTTCTGTGTGAGAGCTTTATCTGATCGATTTCTCTTCACCTACGCAGAACTCACCCTGATTCACTTGGGTATGGGAGGAAGTAAAATACTAATTTTTATAAGAGCTTTCCCACCGAGTCACAGGATATAAACAGGTGAGCCAATAAAAGGAACTTGGAATGTTAATAAAGCAAGTGATTGAGTCAAGTAGATACAATTAACCTGAAAGCAAGATTTTCTGTAGATAAGCCCTCCTGACCAAGATTTAACAGGTTTTGTTTCCTTATAAATATTTGCTTTTTCATTATCTCTAATAATTTTAGAGAATGAAAAAATCTCATTGATACCTTTTTTGAGATGTTAGTAAAATTAGCCTTCCTTTGTTTGAAGAATTGAAGATTGGTAGAGATATAAATTCATTCCTGTGAATTGTTTGTGGTTCTGTTTTTATTTTCCAGATGACAAACCAAACGTCACTCCCTAAGACAAACTGAAAAATTGTTTGACATTCAAATATAAAGTCCTGTTCTTAGTGCTAGTCACTCTTTTTCTTAAGGTTCACTGTCATAATTGACTTTTTTTTCTTTTTTGAGGTACTGGGGCTGGGATTGAACCAGTGTGTGGGAAGCCGGCGCTCAACCACTAAGCCACATCAGCTTTCCTGAGTTGGTTTTTTCAATTGTTTGCTTGTTTGTTTTTGTTTTTAGGAGGCACCGGGAACCAAACCCGGGACCTTCCATGTGGGAAGCAGGCGCTCAACTGCTTGAGCCACATCTGCTCCCCCATAATTGACTTTTAAGTACTAAAATAAAAAACTCCCCCTTCTACCTATATTGAAATTCCACGGTATCCATAAGCTGGGTTGCAACTTAGCTATTGTGATGAGCAGCCTAAGTTCTTCCATGCTAGTGTTTTACTTAATAGGATTATTTGTGGAGTTGTGGCCTCATTATTTGCTATTGGTTTGTTGTTGTCTTTTTTATATTTTACTTGGATTTATGGCCCACATGTGCTTCAGGAATTCTCCAAAAGATGTAGCAATTCCACTAGTAAGTGGGAAATCACTTACTAGTACTATTCAAACACCTCAAAAAATTGAAATAAAGAAGTTTACATTTTTTACTTGCATTTTGGAAAGAGGAATATGAAAAAGAATCCTCATAGTTTATCAGTTGATTATCCTTGGAGAAAGTTTCCATTCCCTTAGGGCTACAGAAGTTTTGAGTAGTGTACGTGTTTGTATATAAAATGAAAACAAGCCGCCGCCACCACCACCATCAATTCCCCTGGCTTGGGCCCAGCATTGAATTCATGAAAAATAACCAGAGTGAATTAATCCTTGAAGAAGTCAGTAAACTCTGACATTAAATGGTCTTGCAGAACTTTGCAAATACATTATTCATCATATTCAATAATTATTCAATAATGTCATAATTCAGTTCTCAGTACTTAAGTTGATTCTTGTTTCATTAATAGTAAAAATTCACTGTCTTCACAAATAGTGGAAAGTTTTCATGGAAAAACGAAAGCTCACTCTGTGTTCTCCCTTGCAGTAAGGGCCTGTCTCTGCCACACATTTCAGATATGCAAATTCCTGGTTTACTATGTAATCCACCGTGCCTTTATTGAGGGCCTCTGTTGTGAGGGAGCTCAAGCCATTAGCAGGAGTCCACACTTTGCAGTCAAACCGTTCTTGGCTCAAATCCTGGCACAGCTACTTGCTGTGTGGCCTTGAGCTTCCCCATCTGTAAAATGCCCGCCTCGCAGCATTGTTTGGGAACACGTTGCCAGCACGAGCGCCTGGTGCTGGGTGGCTCTCCACTGGTGTCGGCTCCAGTCCCTTCCCACGTTCACCTCTGTCCACAGGTGAGGTGGGGAGAGGGGACGAAGCACCCGTGCTTGAAACTGTCCTTGTCTCAGTGATCCTGTTGTGGGTTCTTAGTCCGGCCCCTTCTCCTGTGGGGCGTGGTCAACTCCACTATTGAATGTGGGAGGTGACCTGAAGGATTGTTCCCCAAAAGACTTCCAGATCTAAGACATCACGAAGCAACAAACTACAGAGTAGGAAGCTAATGGTAGGTGTTAGACGGGCAGCGCAGACCAGAGGGATATGCCATGGAGGAAGAACCAGCTGGGCTTAGTGACAGATTAGACATGAATCGGAAAGTAGTCTAGGGGAGCTTTCCCCAGTGTGTCAGCTACAATGCCTGGCGCCTTGGGACGTTAGCAGGTATTAACCGAAGAAAGGTTTCTGAAAATCACTTGGGAAATGCTGACTTAAACAGGTGTCTTTCCTGCAGGACTTCTCAGAGTCTTTAATATGTTAATATGCATTACAGTTCTGAAGCCCAGGAATGTATGAAGCATTTCCAAAACGCCTTTCATCATGGGATCAGAATTATTTTCTACCCAAGTAGCATCTTGCAGGACTAGTATTTCTTGGATGGTATTATGTGAAACACTGCTCTATGGTTTTAAAACAAGACCATGGAAGGATCTGGATGCATTGACTCAGCCCTCTGAATATGTGAGCATCAACCACTTGCAAGGTCCTGGGGAGGCCAGAGATGAATAAGAGCTATCTTTGCTTGGGCAACAGGACTTCAAGTGCGGCATTGCGTACATGGCCAAGAGCAGAGATGTTTTAGGAGGAGACACTAATCCACCAGATTATTTACTCAAAAACAGCTGAAGCAGTATCACGAGATTGGAGAGTCCTCAAATGTGTTCTTTGTCTCTCTATAAATCTCCTTTAAGGGTATTTGCATCCATTTCGCCTCAGACAAATTCTGGAGAGTAAATGTACATGTGGCGCCCTGTCCCAGGTGTTTAGAGTTAAAGTAGTTTCCTTCAAGAGGCAATTTCACACAGTTTACTCTTTGGATTTTGCTTTGAGTACCTGGTCATTTGACCACCACTTCGACACTCAGCTCTAAAATCAAAATATAAGTGAAGGAGAGGAGCCTGAGAAAAATATACGTACATAGGCACTTCTTTAGGAGGGATGTGATATTCAAATGTTGCTTGAAACTGATGGCGTAGTCCAAAAATCTTATTGACGAAATATGAACTAAAGGCCTTCTGGCATATCCTCCTGGGATGAGCCTTTTCTTCTCATCTGTCAGCTCCTGGGACTCTTTCATGACTGGGTTTTTCTGCCTGTTAGGCCTTGGGAAACGTTTTGGCAGGTTGAACAGTTATTTTGCTCATGTTGTGAGTAGCATTTCACTGACCTTTTGTTATTTACTGAAACAGGCCAGCCTGTTTTCTTTTAAGAGGAGCATGAAATGGAGGGGAGAAAGGCAGCACATGCTGGCTGGTATCAGAAGACTAACTTCTGGGCCGCTTCTCCAGGTCCACTTTTACAGCTAAGAGGTCACTGGCCTCCTTGTTTCACATTCTTGTGCTTTTTAAGGGATCTTTTGGGGAGAGGTTTGTTTTTTCACTAAAGCAGATACATGTAAGGTTTGTGTCTTGCTTAGAACATTTCACCACAACTGAAAACACAGCCCTCGAAGAGTTTTCTGCTGACATTTCGGGCACTGTGGGTTGTCCAGTGCCTCCCCTACTTTGAGCAATGGTGTGGCATGTTCCAGGAGAGGAGAGCACCCCTCCTGACCTCTCCTGATCCTTGCAAGTCTGGACAGTGGAGGCAGAGGACGCCTTCAGGACACTCTCTCCTCGGGTCACCACAGTGGCTCATGGGCTCCTCTGCCCACTTGGGCCCAGGAAATCTATCTCCCTAGTGCTTTTCTGCCTCTAGCCCTGACCACTATCAAGTGAGGATTCCTCATCCATTGCAGGTTGACTTACAGGGAAAGGAAGTATCCAGATCTGATTACTTCTTGGAAGATGAGAACATGTGTGCGTATTTATATGGTTATTCACATCTCTCCATCTATCTATTTACCTACTGGTCTGTTTCTGTCAAAGAGAGAAAATTCAATAGGAATCGTTGCTTTTTGTTTGAATCCCTACAGCCCTTGAACTCAGCTTCTAGCATTAAAGACATCATTCAAATGTGGCATATTTATTCCCTTAGCCAACCACAAAATTACCTTGAAATACATAGACCAGCCTGAATGATCATCAGCGCTCAGTGACATTTCATAATGAGCTGTGTGTTTGAGAATTACCATGGTCTAATAATGGGCCACTGCTCTGGAAATGCCTCATTTGTGAATTCAGTCATTCAGTCAACAAATAACTCGTTGCACTGTCCTCAGTGCTGGGGATGCAGTGGTGGACAAAGCAGACAGCTTCTCAGGGCGCTCAGCTCTGAATGCAGAATACAGGCAATAAACAAGGAAACGAAAAAATAAGCTAGTGGTAGACAGAAGAGGTCAGTGCAGAGGCTGATGGGGTGGGGGGAAGATTCGTTTAGATGGGAGTGGCACAGAAGATGACACTTCGGAGATGAGAAGGAGCCAGCCATGGGAAGTCCTAGGAGAAAACTTTTGGAGACAGGCCAGGAGCAAAGTCCTGGGATGAGTTAGACTCATAGCTCCTTCCCGTTCCTCACTGAATAAGCTCCCATATACATCTGTCCCTTGGGGCTACTACTTGGGTTGCACTTGCAACCTCTGGGTCATTGTGAACACCCAGGAAGCAGGACTCTGGAGAGCCCAGTATGGATCTATCTGAACCCAGATTGTCCCTCTGCACATCCTCTGCTTAGTCTTGTTTTCAGAGAAGCTGCATGTTTTAGAAGAGAAGTTGACTTCGTTTCTTAAAGGGGGTGGGGTGGGGTCATAGGAAATACTTAAAACACACTGATTAGAAGAAAGAAGCAGTATAGAGCTTCAAATTCAATTAGGCTAATTGTACATAGACAGCAATCTTTCTCATGGCACATTTTTTAAAAACCTCTTAACTTTTGATTTTGAAAGAATTATAGACTCACAGGAGGTTGCAAAGATAGTACAGAGATGCCCCCATGTCCCCTTCATCTAGCTTCCCCCACAGTAACATCTCACATAGCTATGGTACTTTATCAATCCCAGAAAACTGACATTAGTGTGATCTACAGACTTTGTTCAGATCTCATCGGTCTTCACGTGCCCTCGTTTGTGTGTATGTGCATGTGCGTGCTCCGTGTATGTCTGTTTTATCACATGTATAGATTCCTGCAACCACCACTTCCAGCAGGATTCAAAACTATTCCATCATCATGAAGAAACTCCCTTGTTTCCTGGCAATTTTGCATATGAGAAATAGCAGCCGATGTTATCCTGTAATTGTCTCTTTACTTTCTAGCAACAGTTCTAGTCTGGATCATATTCTGGATGAGTCTGTAGTGAGAGAGGTTGGGTCAGTCTCTGAAATCTATTGCTTGTTTTGGCTGCCAGGGGATTCGTTTAATTGACTTGCAAATGGATTTACTTGGTCTTGCCTGTGTGAAGAGCATCTACAAACCCAGAACAAAAAAAACGCAGGTTTGAATGAACAACCCTGACCACATCATGGAGCCTGTCAGTTGATAAGCATCTGAGTTAAGAGACTGACACCAGACATGTTGCCTCAGTAGTTTGCTTGCGAGTAGAACAAAACCCTGTCTGGTGCCACACAATGTGGCAGGACTGAATCGTGTAGATGGGGCTTTTACCATGGCATTTCTTGAATATGGTAGAGGAAGCAAACATGCCAGGAATGGGTTAACGGATTACCTGATGAGTGGGTACATTCCTTATAGAAAATGGAACAAATTATAGAAAAATACCCCTTTCTGTGTGGACTCAGGAAGCCTCTAGGACATGCAGTTAGCAGTGAGAACTTAAGGTGCAGGCTGAAATGGAAACACGTTGTAAACAGATTGAGGGAGAGACAACAGATTTAAGGGAAAACATCTGCCTGCTGGACCTCACATCCAAAAGCTGCATCTGCGGGCGAGGCTCAGCCTTGTCATGCTTACAGAAGGAATGTGAAGGGGCCCAAAGAGGACTCGGAAAGCTGCTTTTTGCCTCGAGATTTTCTTTTTACTCTGCCCAGAATGCTGCCAGGGGCTGATGGAATGAACTTAAAAGGTCCCATTTCTTGAAGCTGAAGTAGCATTCCTTAGACGTTGGCTTTAGAATTAATGATTTAAAAGACCTTTCACCTGTATTGCTCATTGGCAGAGCCATGTCCTTTGCCAAATGGACCCTCTGGAAATCCTGAGACAGACTCTTCAAATAACTCATATTTCAAGTGGAGGTTCTCAGTGTTAAAGAAGCTGGAAACCAGACACAAGGAGTAAATGATGTTCTCGTGAAGCGTCAGAAGAGATGAGGAGTGTCTGCCTCGATGCTAGATTGAACTTAAACTTCGACAAATTCATTATTTATTTTTCTCTCTTCAGCCATTTGTTTGTGTCCTGTAAATACAGCTTAATGGTTAATTTAAAAGAAATAGCAATCAAGTGTTCTCCATAGAAATGGCAGTTCTCGATTTCTCTGAGTAGAAGTGAAGCTTTCACCCTTCACTCTCGGGCGCCATCTTTCCTCCTCACGCAGTCCTCACAGCGAGGTGCTGATAAATTTTCACTTCCTTTTCAGTGCATATTCCCTCGAAGAACTTAAGTGATCCCATCCGCCTTACCTGAAGGAAAGACTCCCAGAATTGAGAAGTAGGACATTGTCCCAAATTGTCCTCAACAACCCTTTGATAGGCCACAGTACTCCCCAGCCTAAGAGATCACTCTGCCCAGTCCACCTGCTCCCTATTTTAACTCTGGTTTTTATTTTTATATAGCTTAACCCAAACTAAGATGGCAATGAGAGTCCTATGTGCCGTTGCTGCATATGTTTTAAGCAATTTGAAGTTTTATCTAATATGAATTAATCTCTTAAAAATAATATCCCTTCATGTACAGGACTTTGTCTGCTGGAGCCAAGTGCTGAATAATTTGAGAATGCCCTCGTTTTGTGATGGGGAGGAGGAGAGTATATTTCAATAGGGAACGTGTGATAATAAGGGATTGTGGCAAGGTTGGAAGGGTAGGAAACTCAGTAAACAGAAGTGACTGGGCACCAGAATGTTGAAAAAAGCAGTAAACGATGACCTGCTAAATAAGTGCTCACCGGCTCTTTGTGGTTAGAATCGATGACACATTCATTTTCCACTCTTCCAACATAAGCTCATGATAGGCTCTCAACATTTGTTGAAATAAATTGTGTCATACAGAGTATGCCTTCTGTTTTTCAAATTTCTCTTCAATATTGTATACATCCTAGCCCTGTGTTGAAAATTAGAACAGCAAGTTACATTATTTAAAGATTTATTTTATTTATTTGTTTTTTCCCCCACCTCCTCCCCTTGTTGTTTGCACTCTCTGTCTACTCTCTTTTCGACTTCTTTTTAGGAGGCACTGGGAACCAAACCCAGGACCTCCCATGTGGGAGGGAGGCACCCATTCACTTGAGCCACCTCCGCTCCCTGCTTATTGTGTCTCTCATTGTGTTTCCTCACTGTGTCTCTTCCTTGAGTCATCTTGCTGCATCATCTTGTTGCGTCAGCTCGCTGTGCCAGCCCATCAAGTCAGCTCACTGCCTTGCTTGTCTTCTTTAGGAGGCACTGGGAACCGAACCCGGGGCCTCCCATGTGGTTGGCGGGTGCCCAGCTGCTTGAGCCACATCCACTTCCCTTTCTCATCTTCTTAAGGTAAAGAATCCTTCATTTTTTTAAAACCTGGCCTGGTGTTGAAAGGAAGCATGGCGCAATAGCACATTTAATTTTTTCTTTCTTACAAGAAATCTCTAGAGCTGTTTCCTGACACACTGGGGTGGATTGGTGCTGTTTGAAGAGCCCTGCCTTAGAGTATCTCAGCTCAAAAAATGTCATCTTGGGTGCTCATTTGTACATTGGTCGTGGTACATTTCCTCTTACCTCAAAAAGAATGAGGTGAATTTTTCCAAACCAAGCAAAACTGGCCTTAGGACTTTCCATCATTTTAGTTTCCACCACAATTCAAATTCAACTCCTTTTTTCATTGTATTTTATCCAAAAGATGGCCTGATAGACAAAAAGTAACAACTGCGAGGCACTCTCAAATTGGGCTAGGGTGGCAGGCTGGAGCGTCTTGTTTTCATCAAATTCTCCGAGTCGCCCTTTACTTCTCTGTGCATTTGCTGAACTTTTAGAATTTCTGTTGTGCTCATTGCAGCTGGATGTTTTCTACAGGGTCATCAAGAAAAAGGAGTATCTTCTACATTCATAACCCTTGGAAGGATTTTTGCAGTAAAATCAGAGACCAGAGGATCGGGTGGAGAGCAGGAATGGGGGAACGTTTATTTCCCTTTCCCAGGAAAGAGTCAAGTGCATCATGCCCCAGCAAGAGGCTGTTCACCCAATAATAACTCCACGATCTGGTCATATTAGGTTTATTTGGTAATGATGGTATAAATGGAAAAGCTACTCCCCTTATTTCCTGAGATAAGAAGTGTTCCATTTAAATGTGTACGATATACATGGTCATGAAATATGGCTGGAGGAAGAGCTAATTTCAATATGTGCTTTCCTGTTTGTTTGTTTAGTGTATTTGTTACTGTGGAAGTCCAAAACAACTCTAACATTTATGTTTTCTGCACTGATGGAAACTGTATTTAATTACTGAAAAACTTGGGTGTCTATTGAAAATTCTAAAAATACACCTAAGTTTATGGCAAAGATGAACACCATGTATCAGGGCTCAGGATAGTAGGGCCTATGGGCCAAATCTGGCTCGCTGCTTGTTTTGGTAAATAAAGTTTTATTGATACCCAGCCATGCTCATTTGTTTACGTGTTGTCTGCTTTTGCGCTACAACAGCAGACTTGAGTAGCTGTGAGAGACCACATGGTCTAAAATATATGCTGCCTGGCCTTTACTGAAAAAGCTTTCCAATCCCTGCCATCAACCTTTCCATGACATTTATTCATTCACTCATTCATTTATTCATTCACTTTGTGAACACCAACTCTGTTAAAGGTACTCTGGGGAATATAAAGATGAATAAAGTGATCCCTACCATCCAAGAACTTTAAACATAATAGAGACAAGTTGTGTACCCAAATAGCCAACTGATGAGGTAGACCAGTCCCTACTATGGACAACTATGACTGAACTGCTGTGGTAGTCCAGAGATGGTGAGGGGCCCTGACCAAGGGAAGAAACTGGGGGCATGCAAAAGGATATTGCTTTCATCATAGTGGCTTGCAGTGATTTCCCAATGGGAACTTCATGAGAAACAAGAGTCATTTCCTTCATGGAATTTTATAAATTGTAGTATGCAAAGGGTGGAAATTACTTAGCATCCAGATTTCTTTATCTGGAACTGTATTTCCCTATAAATATGGGGGCAATCATAATTCTAGAAAACTTTAAAGGTGCAAAGGAAGACTTTCTTCTTCAGGGTGGGAAGATGGAAGGAATTTTCTTCTCTCTTTTACTGACGAATCACTGAACAAAGTCATATAAAATGCTATGGGTCGTAAAGAAAGGATCTCGAAGGGACATCTCTCAAGTGTCGGATGGATTGAAAACAAGATAAAATGATAGAACCCCAGCCACGAATGGGCATGACTCAGTGACCGTTATATCTCTTTCTTCTCTAGAATGCCACAGTGCACAAGTGTGAACTGAGCTTTCAGTAAATTTCGGTTGATCTGTTGAAATCCTTGAAGGGTGCATGAAGCCGGCCCAAATCCTCCCAGTTGGGGTTCACATCTGCCTCCTTGTTTGTGACATCCTTGAGGACACGGCTCATGTCTTTCTGATTTGGGTGTCTCCAATAGCACCTAGTCCATTATTTATGTTTTCCAAATATCTTTTGAGTTAACATGAACCCCTTGTACACAGACACTGTGCACTCAAAATCTAGGCGGCTGGCTTGATAAGGGATTCAAGGATTTCAGGTTAGTCTAAGTGCAGTGAGAGAGGCTCTTTCCATTCTGACCAGCCGGTAACAGCGTTGTTGGCTCGATTCCAGCCACCCATTCTTTATGCTCATGGTGAGAAAGATAGCAGAGCTAATGTAACTCAGGTTTGCTTTAGAATACAACCCTGTGAAGTTTTACCCATTGAAGGCATAAGATTCTGACCAATCAGTTGAGGATGTTTGGTGGAAAAAGCTGCTGAAAGAAAATAATATTGGACCCAAGCCAAGTAATTTGAATACCTTAGGGAACTCCAAGCCCAAACATTTCACATCTCCTCCCTCTGAGTAGGGATGCCCCTGAAGTTAGTGTCCACTGGGGCTCTGGCCTTCTGTTTCCGAGAACATATTCTAGCATGTCCTTGAATGTTCCTTCACTCTTCTGACTTTACGATAGCCTTGGGTGTGCCCCAGATAGCAAGGATGAGAGAGGGACCCATGTCTGCAAGCCTGTCTTGCTGGCCCCCTTCCCACCCCTTGACCCAAAGAGGGACAGCCAGCCCTTTGTGTATTATGAACACGTTGTAGGGCATTTCCTGACAAGCACTTACAGCCTGCAGACCTGAGTGCTGGATTATATCGACAGTGTCCAAATAAACATCCACTCCGCTGTCCCTTTCAAGTCCCACTATGTATTTATGAATGGGATTGCTTCATCATTTTCTTTAAAGGTCAGTAGCAGGGAAGTCAGGAAGCATTACCTCTAAAATGGGGAAAGAATATTGCAGATACATACATTTCCAGCCAGCCAGCTGCAGCAGGAGCCAGCAAGCAAAATTACTTCATCCTGTCATGTGCCCCATCCCAATGGGATTTTCCCTGAGTTTCTGATTTATAACGATCACTTTTGAAGGACTAGAAATGCTTAGGTGAGATTAAATTACTGATTGTCCCCAAGTTCTGTTTTCTCTGGAGTCTCTCTGGACGGTTGCTGATTCGGTCCCATTTGAAGCATTCTGTGGCACGAACTCCCTCGGTTTCTGCCCACATCACTGCATTCCTGGGATGCCTTTCACAGGCCTTAGCAGGATCATCTGACAGCCGCCTGTAAGGTCAATGAACTTTATACATTATTAAACACTCGCGGTTAGGAGAATTAATTTTTTTTTTCTCCCTGAGAAGCTGAGAAAGAATACATGTTATGTTGCCCTTCATTACAGAGTAAAAGTTATGTGGAGTAAGCAGGCTGGTGTCACATGAGTTAATGCTGAACCAAATAAGAAAGTGATTGCATCCTGTACTGAGCCCCACAGAAGAGTCACCACCCACACTGTTTATTCAGACTCGGATCTTGGCCATTTGGGGTTTAGGCCAGAAGAAAGAGGGGAAAAAAATCAAACCCTGGAATGAACACTTTTGAAATTCTGTATGCTCCATGAAATGTGGCCAAGCATTCTTTTAAAAATCTATTTAAAATCAATTACTGGGATCATATTTTCATTTACAACGGATTGTTAGCAACAGCTAATTTTCTCTCTTTCCATCCAGACTTGGAGTTTAGGCTTTGACGGCCTGGAATCGGACTCCCAGCTCTGTTTTGCCTGGGTATCTGATGCTACCAGCAAACTATGTGTACGGAATTGGGCAACTGTGACCTTTGCCCAGCTTTGCAAAAAATAACAAGGAAAGGTGTTAGGAGGCAAGGAATCGAATGAAAACCAGCCTGTGGGGTTGCAGGCAGTGTGCTTTGCTGCTAGAGGGTAAGAGTCCACAGGCGCAGACAGAGCCAGATGTAAGATTGTGAGGGGTAAGGGAAGGCAGGAGGCACAGTCACACGCTGGGAGAGCTTCAGCAAGGCCCCTGCTCCATCTGTCTCTAGTCAGGCTCGCAAGCACTCATCTCAGGCATGTGAGATTGCATCGCATTTTTAAAGATCTCCAGAGGAGATTCTGGAACCTCCCTGGGTTACCCACCCTAAAGTCCTACAGTCCGGAAATTCTTATTTCCAGCTTAAGCAGTGTGTGTGATGCTGCTTCAGGGGATAGGTCACTGATCAAGACACCCCCTGCACCCCTCGGTGGAGGGGGGGAACCATTATTTACTGGCTGCTTAGTTCAAGCTACAGTCACTTTGATCTCCATACCAGGGTCCCCACAAAAGTGGGAAGGGGCGGAGTGCAGAGTGGGGGCGGGAGGGGCGGGAGGGGAGAGCATGTCTTGAGACTACCAGGTACCAGGTATGTTACCAGGCAGGAAAGAGCATGGCTGCGACAAGTCCAGGGGAGAGCCTCGAAGCCATGTGCCAGTACTAAAAGCAAGCAGCTCCTGTTCTGGATTTTAAAAGAGAAGGAAAAGTCCTGAAAAACTGAAAGGAGGTAGAGTCCAGAATTGTACTGGTCTTGAGCTCGTAGTCTGCGTCCTCCAGTTTTAAATAAGAGAAGCCAAAAGCCAGCGAGAGTAAGAGAAACATAATGCGGTTCTGTACACTTTGTGAAGCAAGAACTAGACTCACACGGCCACCACCCGGGCTGGATCTCGGGTCTAAGTCCCCAGACGCAGACCGCCTGTTCTTAACTTGGACAGTGACTTCACTTGGCTAAGACTCGGTGACACTGGGGCCAAGGGTGCTTTTCTCACTTCCTCTGGCCCCTTCTTCCTCATCGCCAGATGTGCGGTGAATGGCCAGCCCCTCCGTGAGTGAATGGCAGATTCATTGAAAAGCTGTCAGATGTCCAGGACAGCCCGGCCTCTTCCCGTTTCATCAAGCTCTGTCATTACCCTTCCTCAGGCTGCGGTTTGTTCCAGAAGGGAAGAGGTTGCCTTCTCCACCCGCCAGCCTTCCATTGCATCAAGTTCCAGTTCCCTGTGTTACGTAAATTACCAAATGAGTGGCGTGACCCTCCCAGCTGGATTTCTAGGGCTTGGAGCCCTAGGATGGTAAACCGTGTGCCCACGCTCCCCCTCAGCTTCATCATGAGAACACTTGCCCTGCCTACTTTAGGGGCTCCTGAAAATAAATGATTTATTGACATCCTAAAGATGGGCAAAACACTGTCTTTTTGCTATGAAAGATTTCAAGCAAATAGGAAATATAGAGAATGAGAGCGCAAACATGTGGGTATACATTGTTATTTTCATATCCTTATGGCATACTGCTTTCAGTTCTTCCCACCTATCTTAAAAAAAAAAAAAAAAAGAATAAAGTGTTGCCCCAATCCTATCCCCCTTCTAAGCTCCCCAGGGTGTGCAAGCATCAGTTTAAATTTGATGCTTCTTATTACCATGCATTATTTATTTTTCACACCCATGTGCATATATATATATTACTATATTTTAAACACTTTATCTAAATAGGGTTTGTGTTCTTCTACGTGATATTTGTAATATTTATCAGTTGTGACATGTGAGTCTCTGAAGCCTCTACTTCAGCCCTTTTTTGTGCTATATAGTATTCAGAGGTATTAAAGTTGTTTCTAAATGTTTGGTATTGTGAACGGTGCTACAGTGAGCATGCACGTGTTCTTTGCATTCATGTATGAGGGTTTTTCTTGGGTTTGTACCCAGGAGTAAAATCCATTGAATTGTATACTTCAAAAGGGGTCAGTTGTGTGGTGTGTGAATTCTGTCTCAATAAAGTTGTTAAAACTCAATAGTGTTACAATAACAACAAAAGATCTAGGAAAAAATGCAACCAAAGGTGTGCAGAATCTTTGTGGTAAAAGTATCAATTTTATTGTAAAATATGTGAAAAAATCTAAACAAATTGAAAGCCATATTTTTTAAAAAGTCATAAGGTTAGCACATCTTCAGCTTTCCTGAATGCCGCCCATTTTCTCTCCAAGGTGATTGTACCAATTCATGTCTCCTCCAGCAGGATTCGAGAATTCCCGTTGCTTCTCATTCTCGCCAATATGTGCTACAGACATACTTTAACTTTTTCCCTTGCCAGTCTGCTGTTTAGGGTTTAGATTTTAGTTCCCTGGTTACTAGTGAGGTTGACCCTCTTTTCATTTGTTTCCTGGATAGGCTGGTATTCTCTTCCATGAGTCACCTCTTTACATCCTTTTCCCATTGTTCTGTTGGCTTCTTTGCTTGTTTCCTTATCGATTGATTGGAGTATGTGACATATTCTGGCTACCAACCCTTTGTCCATTATATACGTGAAAAATGTCTTCTCTTGGTTTTGTAATTTTATTTTGTTGATGGTGTGCCAAGAGTTTTTCATTTTTTTTCATGTGGCTTTAGAATAAGCCTAGTTAGACACTATTTCTATTCCCATTCGATGGCTGAGGGTAGTTCAAGTACATTGACTAAGGTGCCACGGCTGGTAAGTGGTGGAGCTGGGGAACAAGTCCAGATCTGTCGTGTTCCAGAGCCCATGCTCTTAACCACTGCTCCCAAAGACCCAACACTTATTATGCCCATTTTAGGCTCAGAGAGGTTTGGTGATTTGCTCAGGGCCACACAGGGCAGTAGTGCTGGAACTAGGGCTCTTTCAGGTCTTCCAGAGTGTTAGCACAACCAGATAACTGCATGGAAAGATGGGGAAACACACAGGTAAGTATCACACACCCTCACTTTTAAATGTAACTTAAAAAGTGAGAACTCTTTGAATACAAAAAATTATAGAGAACAGTATAGCAAACAATCAGGCACCCACATGTGATTCAGATAATAAATGTTGACATTTTGCCACATTTTGAAAAGATGTTTGTAATAAGCTTAAATGTTACAGTTAAAGTTTCTATTGTACCCCACCCTGATCCCATTCCTCCACAGCTTTCCCAAAAATAACAACTCTCCACAAGTTCTTGTATCATTACATACATGTTGTTGCATTTGACTACATGGTTATGTATCATAAACAGTAATGAGTATTATTTGGAGTTTAAAAAATTTACAATAATGTTCTCACTCAGTATGGAGTTTGCTTTATCATTCAAAATTATATTTTTGAGATTTATGCTAATTAGTTTATGTGTAGAGCTAGTACATTTAACTGCCATATCAATTCCTTGCCATGAATATACCATAATATATCCATTTTCCAGTTGATGGAAGTTTAGGTTGTGTCTACATTTTCATTTTATAAACAGTGCTGTTGTGAACTTCTTTGGGCATGTTTCCAGGTGGATATGTTGAGATTCTAAAAGATACAGATGCAGAAGTAGAATTTCTGAGTCTTAAGGTACAAGCATCACAAATGTTGAAGGTTGCCAGCTTGCTCTCCAATTTACATTTCCTGCAGCATTGTATGTGGGTTCTTGTTGCTCTGCGTTTTCTCCCATGCATGGCATTGTCAGGCTTTAAAGTTTTGTTGATCTGATTGGTTAAAAAGGTATCTCACTGTGATACTGATTTATATTTCTTTGATTACTGGTGGGGTTGAGCTTTTTTTCATGGTTATTGGGTATTTGGGTTTCTTCTTCTACGGATTACATGTTTATGGACCATGCTTCTTTTTTTGTAGTGGTTTTGTTTCCTTACAGATTATAAACTTCCACTGTACATTCTGGATACTGATTTTTTTTTTTTTAAATCTTCTCTCAGCCTATTTATTGCCTTTAATTTTTTTGGGGGGGTGGGGAAGGATGTCTTTGTCACATAAGTAGTTTAGAAATCAAATTTATCATTTTTTTCTTTTCTTGTTTCTTCTTCCTCTTCCTCCTCCTCCTCCTCCTCTTCCTGCTCTTCTTCTTTCTTCTTCTTCCTTTATGGTTTGTGCTTTGTGTCTTTCCCTAGCCCCAAATTATATAAAAATAGTGTCTCTATTTTTTCTAAATGTTTTAAAATTACCTGAAATTCTCTTGGAATTCGTTTTTGGATATAGTATGTTAGATATATATATATATTTTTATATGGATAGCCAGTTGTTTAATATGAGTTGCTATCAATTTATATATTAACTTATGGGGGACTGATGTTGATGTTGAATCTTCTCTT
The DNA here is from genome assembly GCA_029593785.1 of Cabassous unicinctus. Classification (NCBI taxonomy): domain Eukaryota; kingdom Metazoa; phylum Chordata; class Mammalia; order Cingulata; family Chlamyphoridae; genus Cabassous; species Cabassous unicinctus. The sequence continues at coordinate 23,151 of JAQZBX010038839.1, forward strand.
CTCTGAGCACAACATATATCTCTGTTTATTTAGGTCTTATTTTATGACTTCCAGTGAAATTTTATAATTTTCTTTCATATATGTCTGCTTTTTTTTTTTTTTTTTAAATT
>JAQZBX010038840.1:0-23261 GCA_029593785.1 Cabassous unicinctus
AGGTAGAGAGGAAGGGGCTGAAGAGTGATAAAGAGGGCTGATTTATAGACTACAATTTCCCATTATAGATTATAAATGCCCAGGTTTTACTTGCATGTTGGTCCATGTGAGGGAGACATGGTGAGAGCAGGGTGCAGAAGGCGAGAGAGGGGGAGGGGGAGAGAGAGAGAGAGAGAGAGCAAGAGAGAGTGGTTCGAACTTTGCACTTGCTTTTTAAACCATTAATTTTTCCGCCTCTTTGCTAATGACATGGGAGGAGTCCCAGCTGTTTACTGTTTTGATTGATTACCCCATCCATCAATCCCCTGGAAGGTCCCATTGACAATGTCCCTGGAGTATATCCAGGGCTTCTACTGGCTTCCAGAGGAAACCTCATTCCGAATAGCAGAAATCTCATTCTGAATGGGATTCTTGCGAGGGTCTTCCAGCAGCCATCTTGGGGGTATCAATATCCACGTGGACTTCTTGCCAAGTTCCAGATCTATATATTGATTCCTTATTTTGCTAGCCTGCTTCAGTTTCTGAGTAAACAGTATGAATGTTCATGAATATAATAGATATAGAACACTGGAATTCATTGTCTGGTATGATTTTTGTCTGATCTTCTAAGATTTTTCAATAATGTACAAATGCCATTTTGAGGTCTATCTGAAATGCAGTTTGTCCAGATATGAGGCATGACCTTGATCAGTGTTTCTCAATTAGTGATATACATGACAATGGTAATACACAGAAATTGTTCAGAAGTTACACTGTGTTTTCTTAACAGTTGCTAAGACATTCAAAAAGTTACTATTATATATACATTTCCTGAAAGGAAAATAGTACCTTCTGTTTTTAAATGTTGGAACTTGGGATTTACTGCTACCGTTTATTTTCTTTTAATGAGCAATTTCTTTAAAAACAGATGGTGACTAAAGCATTAAGGTGATCATCACCATCCCTCCCTAGTAGCTTGATCCATTTATTGAAACTAAATCTTCTTTTTCTGCCACTGCCAGGGGAAAACCAACAGAAAGAAAAGTGCAGAGGACATCCTTAGAGTAGCCTTTTTGCAGTGGGTAAGGAAGCAAACTCTGAACACAAATCAATTCCTAAACAGGAAAGAGGAATTGTTGAGCAGTTCCAAAACTGACATAGTTTTCAGGCCAATTAAACATCTCTATCTACAAGTGCTTTATGAACTACTTTTCATGACCAATAGACAAGTTGTAATTTTCTAGAAAGATACAGATAATGTTAATTGATAACTATTTCAGGCAATATTTACTGTGGCAGTTAATGAGATCCTGTTGAGACTTGCATAAGCATAACCTCTTGAATGACTTTCTGACTCACTTTGAAATCTCTTAGCCATAAAAACTCATTTGTATTTACCATTTCCCCCTTTTGGTCAAGGTCTTTTTCCAGATGCATTGCTAGTTGGCAATTGGTAATAATCCCTCAGTGCCAGGGAGGCTCATTCCCAGGAATCATGTCCCATGCCAGGGGAAATGTAGTGCATTTCTATGCTGAGTTTGGCTTAGAGAAAGGCCACATTTGAGCAAAAAGGAGGCTTTCAGAAGGTAGCTTGTAGGCAGTATATAATATTAGGCTAAGTTTCAATTTCACAAGAAAAGGGTCATAAGTACAATCATCAATATCAAGGGCCTAGCATAATGGTCTGTCTTCCTTCACTAGACAATGCCCTTGCACTAGGGGGATTCTTGCTGTCCTATTAGAGAATGTAGCAGAACTCCCCAGGATGGGAATTCAATATTCTTTCTGTTGTTTTATGGATCTTCACCCACCGAGACAATGCCTCATGAACACTTGAACATATTCATATGCCTTAGAGGCATGCCACAGGTGAACTCCTTCCCATGCGTTCCACATCACTGACACCCTGCACCAGTGAACCTCCCCTGCCACTGTTGTGACCCTTCTGTGATCCAAAACCTCTCCAAAAATGAAATCAATGAAATAACCAAATACAATTAATAAGAAAATGAAATAATAATTTTAAAAATAACTAATAAAATGCAGAAAAAAACTTTAATGTGAAATTAAAAAATTTAAAAAAATTTTTAGACATCGTGTCCTTCATCACTGTAAGATCTGTTGTCTCATTTGTACAGTGACATTTTCTTCCATATATTCCCCTAGTATCTTTTTTTTTTTTTTCATTTTATTTTCAAAGAAGCTTTAGGATACAGAAAAGTCACATAGAGAATATAGGGGATTTGTATATACCCAACACCCTCTCCCTTTTCCTCTCTCCCCTATTAATAATACTTTACATGTGGATGCTACATTTGTTACAATTGATGTAGAAATATTGAAGCATTGCTACTAACCATGGTCCATGGTTTACATTAAGGTTTACATTTTGGACTGTACAATTTTATAGGTTTTGATGAAATTTGAGGTGGCCTGTATCCATTATTGCAAGATCATGCTGAACAATTCTAGTGCCCTAAAAATGCCCTATGTTCCATCTATTCTGTTCTTCCTTCCCCCTCCCCTTGGAACCTATGGTAACCACTAAGTTTCAAGTTTTTAAGAATAAGATTCATGGATATTTGCAATAATGTTGAGGGTTTGACATATTGATCTGTTTTCTTTTATCAGGTATGCCTATGTTCTCAAGGGATTCTACTCCCTCTAATTGAGAACATAGCAGTACTCCTCAGGATGGGAGTTTGATATTTTCTTGTTTATTGTGTGGGTCTCCACCCACTGATATAAAACACTATGACAAGATGAACACTTACATATTCCATAGAAGCCTACCCCATGTATGTCCTGTCCCACATATCCCCCCCACATCCAACACCCTACACCAGAAACCCTCCCATATTTGCCAAAAGAACATTCCCAACATTGTAGTTTTAACCACAGACCTGCAAATCCCCAGAGTTCACCTGCTCCTTTCCCCAACCCTCTGCCAAGTTCTATGCATAGTCCAACCCAAGCCCCCCAACCTACTCCCCTTCACAGACCAGCACCACTGAACCCAATCACATCACTGCACCACTGTCATGCTCATGCACCACTGTCATGCTCATCCACCACACAACTGTACCCTTCCACCTTATCACAGATTTTGCCCATATGGGTATCAGTTTACCATCCTCTACTCCCATTCTGTCTCCTGTAAGTCTATTTATGCTCCTTGGTGTAACAGAGACTCATTTATAGGTTCTCTATGCATGGCTCTTCTGCTCCTTTTATTTGAACCTTTAATTAGCACTATATTTGATAAATATATGTCCCAGAGACTTAAATCTTTGGTGCATCCATGTGCCAGTTGAGCCCTGAATTTCAGCAGTTCATTGGACTCTAATGAACAACTAACAAGGGATGATGGTGGACAACACCCATCCCAAGGAACAGAAAGTTTCTGCAACTGCAAGTAAGATAGTTCCATTCATCTGCTCCATGGGATCTAAGCTCCCTCTCAATTAGAAAGAGAGTGGGCATCACCATCACAAAATCCTCAAGATTGAGGAATGAACAATGGACTAAGTAGACTTATTATTATTCTACTATAGACTTATTATTATTCTAGCAATGGAAGAACTCTTATCATTGATATAAAGGCAGCAGTCACCAGAGATTCAGAGGGATGGGAGAGGGAAGACTAGGTATAATATGGGAGCATTTTTGGGACATTGGAGTTGTCCTGCATAACATTGCAGGGATGGATACAGGCCATTGTATATTTTATCACAACATGCAAAATTGTACAGGACAGAAGGAAAACTATAATGTAAACTGTAATCCATGGTTAGTAGCAATGTTTCAATACGTGTGCATTAATTGTAATAAATGTACCACACTAATGAGGGATGTTTTTGATATGGGAGAGTGTGGGAGGTGGAAGGAGTGGGGCATATGGGAATCTCTTATATTTTTTATGTAACATTTATGTAATCTAAAGCTTCTTTAAAAGTAAAAAATAATTTAAAAAACAGCATTTACACTTTTAAAAACATCTTTTTAAGTGCATCCATTGTTATTATTTAGCTAACATTCCCCCCAAAATAGTACTATAAATATCATATCCAGAGATAAACTTTTGTGAACATGCGTCTCTTAGTAAAATCTCCCTTTATCATCTTTCTCACAATAACATTACAATACCTTCAAACCTTACAATTCAGTTAAGTGTATTTACCCTATATTAAATACTGTGCATACTATTCAAGTATTCCTCCAATACTTTGAATCTATCGATTGCTCTAGATTTGGAGAAGCAAAGTTCATTGTATTCAAATATAATCACTTGGGAGATAACAGGACTCTGGGTCCTTGGACTGCTACAATATCACTTGTTATCAGGTTCTTAACAAAATGGTTTAGATGATGATGACAGTAAAATTATTTTTGGCTTTCTTTATTTCACAGGATTATACACTCACCATGTATTTCCAGCAGTCTTGGAAAGACAAAAGGCTTTCTTATTCTGGAATTCCACTAAACCTCACGCTAGACAACAGAGTAGCTGACCAACTTTGGGTACCAGACACCTACTTTCTGAATGACAAGAAATCATTTGTGCATGGGGTTACAGTGAAAAATCGAATGATCCGACTGCATCCTGATGGAACTGTTCTCTATGGACTCCGGTAAATGACTCTGTGTTGCATGTTTTACTGTTTGGAGTCTTGTTATTGCTGTTTTATTTTTTAACTTGTGGAAGTGGGCAGAGGGGAGACATTCAAGTAGGAGAATATAAAGATGCTCTCTTTTGTATTAAAAGTAATGCTAAAGACTAGGAAATCTATGTTGGAAGCATTTGAGCTCAATTTAATCAACTTTGTTCATCAAAGGTAAGTGAATTATTTGCCCTGAATTTAAAATATTAAATATAATAATATAAACATGTATCTTTGCCATCTAGGTTTTCTATTAGCTTGTTCTAAAAGTTCTGTCTTCTTTAGTCAATTGCTTGATTATCTCAGAGTCACCTGGACTGAACTGAAAGGTGTTCTAGGTGCTGGTTATAGCCACTTAATTATAAAAGGGGATTGAGAAGGAGTTTGTTGAAAAAGTAGAAAAATATCAGTCATTTTGAAAAGATGCATAGAACTTTCTTTTTTCTTTAAAAGCTTTATGTTTTAACGTCTATATTTAGGTCTGTGATCCATATTGAATTAATTTTTGTGTTTCATGTGAGATAAGTATTGAGATTAACTTTTACCCAAATGGATATCAGTTATTCCAGCCTTATTTGTTGGAAATCCTTCTCTTTCCCATTGGATTGTTTTTGTGCCTTTGACTGTATAAGCAGGGGGTACTTCTGGAATCTATTCTGTTCCATTGATCTATTTGTCAGTTATGGGCAATACCACACTATTTTAATTACCCTAGAAATTTGAAATGAATTGAAATTTTTAAAACAGTGAGTGTGTGGGGTAGGCAGAGAAGGAGCCTAGACACTTTTCAATGTGGGCCAGGTCTGAAAAGAAGAAGGGGGCATGAATGTTCATGATGCCTTCCATTAGAGTCACTTCCCGGAGAGGGAGGACAGGAGCTTGGGAAATGGGGGTTGAGAGCGGGGATTTGGGCTCTAGAGAAGGTGGTAGGTAGAGAGAAGGGAGGGGGTTCAGGGGGATGTATTGGGGATCAGGAGAAGGATGGGTAGGTTTGGAGGGTGCTGATGGGACATATGGTGGTGGAGGTGAGGCGTGATCAGAGGGGTCAAAGTCGGAAGAAGGATTTCCTGTACGCAAGTTGGGGGGTTGGCTGTGGAGAAGAGGATCTGGTGGGTAGTGCAGGATCGGCAGAGGGAGGGACAGTTACAGAGAAAGAAGAAAGTCTGAATGTAGGGAACCTCAGACCAATTGCCATTGCATTGGATGAAGTTCTCAAGGTCCTGGAGAACTTGAATGTCAAAGGTTCCGTGTTCAGGCCACTGCTTTTATGATGTAATTTATACTGAGGCCAAATTGTTGTAGAGTATATTGTTTTGGTTTGATTTTTCCCCCAACGTATAGTCTTAAGGTTGCGAAGGAGACATCCTAAGGGGGTTTCTTTTAGGGGTAATGATTGGGAATTTCCCATGGTTAGAGAAGGGGGAGTGAGTTCAAGGATGTTTTAGAAAAGAGGGTATGAGAGAAGAGATGCAAACATCCTCAGATCTCTTGTTTTCAAACCGGGTAGAGACAGGTGAGCAAACCCAGAGCTGGGCGTCCCCAGAGCGGGGAGGTCAAGCGAGGAGGACAGCCCCCGATGCTGGAGAGGATTACTGACCTAGCATTAGGATTTCTGGACAGAGGGAAAAGGGACAGGATCCTCTGGAGAGGTCCCAAGTCTCACCCAGGGATGAATCAGTGTCCCATGTTGGATGGAAGAGCTGCAATGGCAAGGTGGAGGATCGCTAAGGATTTGATCCGTCTCAACGAAGCCTCCAGGGTTTCAGCACCAATATGTTAGATCCCACGCTAAAGATGCTTTGAGACAGACCAAGATTCAGGCAGGAGTTTATTCACCAGCATGGTAGGGGTCTGAAGAGAGACCTCAGCCCGACCGCCAGCATAACAGGGGTCTGAAGTGAGACTTCAGCCTGCCGGCTGGCATGACAAAACTCTGAAGTGAGACTTCAGCCCTCCCATCTAGGTTGGGAGGGCTCCTTCTGAGCTGGGAGAACTGGGAGGGTTTTCAGAAAGGGCGTGTGAGTGTGGCGCAAAGATATGGAGTGGGAAAGTACCAAAGTAGCTATCTTAGGGTGGGGCGTGATGTTTCAAGAACTGTCCAGCCTTTGGGGAAGGAATGTTCTGTGGCCTTGCGGGGATGGTGATAAGCAAGGACAGGAATGTGACATCTGGTGTTTGAGCACATACGAACTCAGGGGGCAAGAGGTTACATTCTAAAAGTGAGTCTCCTAATCCATAAATATGACACATCTCTCCATTTATTTAGACCATCTTCTATTTATCTCAGCAACATTTTGCACCAAGTGAGGTTTTGTTTGTTTGTTTCAGAATCATGTATAAAGAGCTCATACACTTGTTGAGGCCTATTATTGTGAACTATAGAGATTTCTCAATGTTGTGACCAGCTCGTGCAATCATCCAGCCTTAAATGTCTAAAATCCAAAACTATTGAGTTTCAGAAAAAGATGTCTAATTTCTCACTGAACATCTTTATCAGGATGCACTGTCACGTCCTCATACAATGACCTTATTTTATATCATCTGACTTTCCCAAAACCAGGTCCATCTACTTTCCCAGGTGCTAAGAAATAATTATCATCCCAGTCAATAGGTGTAAACTTGGAGGTGTCTTTGACTCCATATCTCTTTTGCTTCTGAGATCCAATCTCAATAGTTGTCTCTACTGCATTGTATCTCAACTATCTTCTCCATCTCCAAACCATTTGTAAACCTAATTAACATCTTCATTTCCTGGCCAATTCTCTGTCTCAGTTCCTCTCTTCTCATCACTGCCAGCTTATTCATTTAATCATATCACTCCCATACTAATATATATATTCAATGTCTCCACAGTCCCCATAAAAATGTTTTTATTTTTCTGTCTGGAATTTAAGACCCTCTACATATGACCAAAGTATTTTTCCCACATTATTGCCCATTACTTTCCTCTATAAATCATAAATTTTTATAAACTAGTTTACTTATTTCTCTAAACATATCCAGGGCATTTCCAACTCAATATGTCCCAAATATTGCATAATACATATTCTACTAAAAATTCTTTGTTGCTTATCTGAAATTCAAATTTAACTAGACATCCTGCATTTTATCTGGCAACCCTCTGGACCTACAGAAATGCCTCTGCTTCTCTCCCCTAAATACTTTTTCCCCCACCTCACCATGTTCTCCCATGCTAACATTTTTTTTTAAAAGCCTTTCTTCAAGTCCACCTTTCTCCATGAAGTCACAGTGTACCTAACCAGATTAAAACTCTCTCATTTGATATCCTACTACACTTTAAGCTCATGAAAACCCATGAGATTTTGTAACTCTCTTATAATGTTTTATCTTTCTATTTCTTAAATTTATTTGCATAGTTTTTCTGTGATGCAAACAAGTTTTATATTTGTTGAAAATACAAACTATATTTCCTAAACCTTTGTGTCCCCTTTCTCAAACCAAATAAATACTTAATAAATGTTTGTGAAATTGAAATTAAAATTTGTAGGATGCAGTCACCTGAATCAAGATAGTTGTCAGCTGCAACATTTCTTTTATCCAAATGATGGCTTTTAACTAAAGATCAATTATCACTATTAATGACCAGATGTGTTCTGTCTCTTGTCCAAACATGCTCCAGCTGGCTTCACACACTGATTGTCTCCAAGGCCCAGCCCCGTGGGTGCTGAAACACTGTGTTTATCTTTTCCTGAAAATGGCAGGGATGGAGCAACTTAATTCTAGGGAGACTTTTAGTGGAGTACTTAACTTCCTTAAAATTGTCCCTCCTTTTCCCTTCCCATCTTTTCTTTTCAAAGTTTCACAATGCTTTCTTCCTTAATCTCCTTCCTTCATGCTAGGGCCAGATGGTTTTGAGGGGCCATGTGAGAATCGATAGAGAAAAGCCTCCCAGTCTAATGCTGATTTACATTAAGACTCATTATGTATGCTTTAGAGTGTGTGTGTATGTCTGGATGCATACGCCCATAGACACATAGAGAATAAGATGTACATACTGCATCATTTTAACTAGCATTATAGTTTAATAGCAATTGCATCGTGAAATTTCAATGATTCTTATGAACATAAATAATTGAAATTGTACAATGTGTCAGGCACTATGAGAAATGTCCTACTAATATGGACATATATAATCTTCAATACAACACCATGAGGCATATACTATTACTATGCTCCTTCTACAGATACCAGTACTGGGATATGTAAGTATCTTTTCCTTTCTCATAATTGTTATTATTAATTTACTTTTTAAAAGCAGTTCCAAACAAGTACCCGGAATGCATCTGATTGATAAAATGTCTAAGTCTCTTTTACTCCACAGGTTCCTTTGTTTTGCTTTGTTGACCCCTCATAATTTATTTTTTTAAGAGACCATGCCATTTTTTCTGATTGCATCCCCTTGGTGTAAATATGTTCCTCTATTTTCTATATTCGAGGCTTTGGTCATATTTCGATGAGTTGTTTTGTTATTGTTTTGGCAAGACTACTTCACAGGCAGTATTGTGTGCTTCTACCAGGAGATACTGATAGCAGCTACTAATGACCATTGCCTAAATCTGTTTAGAATTTGCAAAATGATGATGTTCTATTATCCTTTATTTATTTATTAACTAAAATTATCCGATAAAGAACTTCCCCTCATCCGCTATTTGGTTTGAAGTATATTTTGTGCTCTAAATACTCTTTTCAAAATATAAATACTCTTTTCAAAATAAGATGTTTCCCTCACACACCCCAAATGTGACCATTTAGCTTTGGCATTTCATCTGTTTATTTGTTTATCATTATGAAGTCACAGGTTTTAGCAGATATAGCTCTTTCAATCCACTGCAGCTATTGTTACTTTTGATGCTTACTTTGTCGTATATTTGGCCAGTGACCACACCTTCCAATTGATTCCTGAGTTCTTTCAACATGACCCCAGTAGAATCTTTCTTGTTTTCCAATACATCAAGATATTCTGGGCTAATTTTGTACATTTCCTGTCTCAGAAGTAGAGAAAATACATTATGAATTCATAGTGATATTTATAATTCAAATTTAAAATTACAGGGTTTTAGGTAACGGCTTTTATTTTATGTTTTGTTTCTTTTCTCTTCCATTGGAATATTGGTTCCTAATGATATTAACATGATTATTTGTTATTTTATCCTGTTAAATTGATATAGGAGCATGTGTTTGTGTGTGTGTGTGTATATATATATATATATAGTTTCAAAATAGTTTAATTAAAATTACCAACATTATTATTGCTAATGTTATGATTATTGAAAACAGGTTAAGATTTCTTTGCAGGGCTTTTTGTCTTTAGGATATATCCCACCAAGTGTGTACAGTCAAATCACTATGTTTTGTTACGTTTTAACTTTCTGTCTAGAAATAGTTCCTAATTCTATGGTTAAGCTACCACTTTCCTTCATTTTGATTCAGTTTAGATTTTTTTATTTAATTTAATTTTGTTTCATCACTATGTAAAACATTTCCACACTTTTAAAGTCAAACTGTAAAAAAATGATGTCTTAATTTTTGTGCTGGTTTGGACCACAGCTGTTTGAACCCCAGTAAAGTGAGTTGTTAGAGCTAATACATTCTTGTGGGTGTAAATCCATGGTAAGTAGGGTCTTCTGGTTAGGTTATTTCAGTTAACGGTCTTTTGACTAGGTTACTTCAGTTAAGGCATGTCCCAGGGTAGATTTAATCCTCATATTGGAATCCTTTATAAATGGGATGAATGCAAAAAGAAAGAAAAAAGCTACAAAAGCAAGAAGCTGAAATCAACAAAACTCAAAAGAGATGGGAGAAAGTATTGTCTGATGATGTCTTAATTTGGACATTTTTCTCTGCCTTGGAACAGTAAGCTTATAAGCCAATTAATCCTAATTATAAAAAGCAACCCATTTTTGGTACATTACTTTTGGCAACCTAGCAGACTAGAACAGATTTCAGTGCCAGGAGTGGAGTACTGCTATTGCAAATACCAAAAATGTGGGAATGGCTTTATAAATGGGTAAGAGGTAGTAGATTCTGGAAGAATTGTAAGGTGCTTGATAGAAAAGGCCTAGATTACTTTGAAGAGACTATTCGTAGAAATATGGACACTAAAGGTTCTTGTAATGAAGGCTTGGACAGATATAATGAATGTTTCATTGCAAACTGGAAGAAAGGTGACCCTTGTTTTAAAGTGGCAGAGAATTTGCCAAAATTGAGTCCTGGTGTTAGAGGAAAGGCAGAATTTGAAAGTGACAAGGTGGATATTTAGCTGAGGAGATTTCCAGATGAAATGTGGAAAGTGCAGTCTGGCTTCTACTTGCAGCTTTTAGTTAAATGTGACAGAAGAGGGATAAGCTGAGAACTGAATTCCTGGACACAAAGAAACCAGAAATTGATGGTTTAGAAAATTCTAAGCTTCCAGAAATTAAGTCCCCAGAGAATAATGTACCACGTGGGGATTTAACTGAAACAAGCCAGCCATTTCAGTGCAAGTTGGGACTGGAAATGCAATTATCCAGAAAGGATTTGTAGAAATGTCTATGTCTGCCAGTTTGGACCCCTGTGTACTACATACAAAACTGACAATTTTTTTTTGCAAGATCTGGCTGAACGGAACTACTGCCAGCCTGCACTAAAACAGACAGAAAAGGGAGAGATTGAAGGAAAAATGACTTCAAAAGCAAAATCATGGAAGCTGAGGTCTAGATTGAAGAAATCTTCTTGGGCCAAGAGCATGGACCCATCCATTTATTTGGAAAGGATGAGTATGCCGTGCAGCTTGGAGTGGGTGGGTCTTCTGCCCCCTTGCTCAGAAAGAGTGTTACCATCACAGGTTTTTCAGATGCCTGCTGGATTGTGGAGAGCTTGGCTGCCACCCTAAGGCTTGAAGAAGGTGGAGCCTAAAGTCCAGCTGCCACCATGATGCTTGATGAGGGTGGAGCCAAAAGCATGGCCACTGTGCAAGTCCTTGGGAAGGGTGGAGCTGCCACTCATCAAGTCTGGAGGACAAGTCATCATTCTATAGATTACTCGCAGACTTTGAACTCTAATAGACTATGCACTGCAGGGTTTCAGAATTGTTTGGGACCCATTGTCCCTGTTTACCTTCAAATTTCTCTCTATGGAAATGGGAGCATTTATCCTATAACTGTCTCTCCGTTGTATATTGGAAGCAGATCACTTATTCTCTAAGATTCACAGATATACAGCCAAAGGGGAATTGTGCCCCAGGTAAGACCACAACTGTAACCAAGTTTGATGAGACTTCATATTTAAAATTGTTACTGAAATGATTTATGTCCTTGAGAATATTGTCATGGAATGAATGTATCTTGCATATGGAAAGAATATATCTTTTTGGGGTCCACAGAGTGAAGTGTTATGGCTTGAAGCTGTATGGACCCCAGAAAAGTATGTTCTTAAAGCTAATCCACTCCTGTGGGTGTAAAGCTATTGCAAGTAGGGCCTTTTGATTAGGTTACTCCAGTCAAGGCATGGCGTAAGGTGGGTTTTAATGCTCTTAATGGAGGCCTTTATAAACAGGGTGAATACAAAGAGAGAAAAAGCTACAGAAGCAAGAAACTTAAATCAACAAAACTCGGAAGAGATGGGAGAGACCAGCAGGCTCCACCATGTACCATGTGACAGAGGAGTCCGGGATTCCTGGGAGCTGGTCTTCAGGGAGAAAGCATCACCTGATGATGCCTTGATGGGACATTTTTCTCAGCCTCGGAACTGTAAACGTGTAAGCTAATAAATCCCCATTGTAAAAGCCAACGCATTTCTGATATATTGCTTTCAGCACCTTAGTAGACTAGAACACTCTCATTGCTGTTCCAATACCTTCTCCATTCCCTTCTTTCTTGATAGGTAAATATTTCATTAGATTTTTAATTTTCCTTCCATTATCACAGATACTCACATTTATTTATATTACTTACCTTTATTAGAAGATAGGTAGCATTCTATAAACACTGCTCTGTACCTTGTAGGTGACTTCATAAATGTTGAAAGCTGAATTTTAACCCAAGTCATCTCACGTCAAAGTCTACACTCTTCGCCCCTACCCAAAATAGCTCATTACTGCCCTCTGTCAATGCTTCTTTCCCTGCAGATCATTTCTAGGAAGACAGTTGTCTCTGTGTGATGATTTCTTTACTCACCATTATAGAAATTAAAATAATTGCAGAAGGTACACAGCATAAATGGAAATAACTCTGCCAAATATATGAACTTTTAAAATGTACAGGACTTTTAATGTTCTCCAACACACACTAATGTCTCCAACTTCCAAAGAGAATCTTCATGGCTTTATATTTGAGAAATGAGTCTAATATTAACCAAAAAGCTGGGGCCTATTCCAGATTTTGAGAATTTCTCCACCTCATTTGTTTACCTATATCTATTCCAAATTATTTTCTGATGTTCTTTACAGTGCCTGACTATGGGCTGTGTGTGAGAATAAAATCAATGACTATGCCTATGAAATATTTTTTATATGATAGTGTTTCTCACTATTCCTTTGAGGATCATCTCCTCTTGCCTAAGTATTAGTGATAAAGCAAGGTAAAAAGTAAAGGCAATTATCTTGATAATACAAATCCAAAAATTAACACCACTTTGATTTTGAAAGTAGTTTGGGGGTCCTAAATGTTTCATATTAGCTCTGTATATTGATTGCACACCCTGGAAAAGTATTTCTCTCTCCATGTATAAAGTAAAATATGAGTACATTCAAGAGTCTTGGGCAGATCACACAAGGCTTACTGTGAATATGCTGTACAAATTATTGGGTGTAGCTCAGTGGTTGAGTGCTGCTTCCCCATGTATGAGGTCCAGGGTTCAATCCCTGGTACCTCCAAAAAATATATATTGCTGAGTTGATTACAAGGAATAAATATGTGGGCTGATGTAGTGTTTGCAGAGGAGAAATATGGCTGGTACTGACAAATGCATCCTATTAAGAGAAAGAGAAGTGTTACTTCAAATGGAAAAGAGAAAAAAGCAAGCCATGCATAAAGAACAGGCAGCTCACTTTATTAGAAAGAATGCCTGGAGACTCCCTTTGTAATTCCCACCAAAGGGCACACTGTTGCTATTCCCCTCACAGTATAGTTGATTTATGTTTCGGAGTTCATCAGAGTAGTACAGAGAAAGCTACTGAAAATGTTCTCCAGTAAAAGGGCTATTTTTACCTCTCAAGGTTTTGATTATTTTATTTTGAATTTTAATATTCTTTATTCCTTTATTCATACGTGGAAACCTTATGATGAAATGTTGTTTGCTAGATTTCCTTTTTGGTAAATATGGTTCTGTGATTAATCCAAATGCTAAATGAGCAAATTAAAGAATTATGCAATTACTCTAGCTATTGTATGACAATGTGATCTGTGACAGCATCATTATGATGAAACCTCCTTTATTAAATTAATGTATAAGATTAAATAAAATTAAAACAAATAACCATAGAGTATCTACAAAAAGAGAACTGCAGCTCCTCAAATTCTTAACTTTGATCTAGTCTATTGTGGCATAATGCCCAAGGTGAACTTTCAGGAAACAAAAAAAGAAGGAGCTAAAGGAAGAAAGAGGAGAGGGAGGGAAGTAGGGGGGGAGGGAAAGAGGGAAGGGGAAACAGCAAAAAGGAAAGCCACATAGCTTAGAGAGGTGACATGAATTTTAGATCCTAGTTACATTATTACAAATAACACCACTTCTTGTGAAATTTTAAAAGTAATTTTCTGTGGTAACCTCAACTTATTACACTAAATCATAATTTCCAACTTCGGTACTTTAGTACTACTTTCATGATTTTTGCTACAGTTACATATCAACTAAAAAATATGGACTCATTTTTTTACTTATGTGGATATGTATACATAGATAGATATATATATACATTTGTAGATATATTTTAAAGGAAACTTTTATTAGTTGTATATGTGGAAAACTATCATTTTTTAAATATACATTAAAATAAATCAAAGATGCATATTTTAATAAAAATGCTTAAAATGCTTATCCATGTTCCACCAACAATGTTTTTCCCTCATTTATTGAAGAAAGATAACAATATTACTTATATTATTGAGTATCAAAGAGGTTAAATAAGTTCATAAGGCAAAGGATTCTCAACATACACTTATACATAATAAAGGCACAGAAGCATCCACTTATCTTTTATAAAACCTGTGGTGTATGCATAACACTTAGCTAATAAACATTATCCTATTTATATAATAAAAATTACCCAACAAAATAAAACCCTAAGTTTTCTTTACTAACCTTTTGAGAAACCAACTTAGTCTCCCTTCAAACAATGTTATATAGCTCAGATTTTGAAATGATCACCTTAGAAGCCACCATTTAGTCATATTTCACTCACCTTCTGATTTTGTATCCCAAAGAGAAGTCAGAGAATGTTGCTCAAATCTAGAACTTCCACCTTGGCACGCATTGCAGAGCTAATACTACACCTAGCACATGTAATTTTTAATTTTAAATATTATGATCAGAATATTGTTTAACAATAATGAAAGAAGTTGTTAATGTAGGGAAAAGTGGGAGGTGTGGGATGTGGGACATATGGGAATCCCTTATTTTTGTTATGTCACATTGTATGTAATCTAAGTATCTTTTAAAAATTAATAAAAAATATATTTAAAAAAAGAATATTGTTTAACAATCCAGATACAGATGTGCCATTTTGTGTCAAGGTAACATGCTACTTATGGATTATGTGACATCCTATCACTTTGTGGAGGCACCAGTCTCCTTTAGATTAAAACAGAAAAGTTGCAGAGGATTTCTAGAAACATTTATTAGGGAAACAGAATCAACAAGAGATATCTGTCAATAGTATGAGATTTTATAAGAGTCTCTCATATGACCGTGGGGATGCACAAGTCCAAATTCCGCAGGCAGGCTGCAAACCATGAAAGTCCAGTGAAGGTCCTTGATGAGTTTCCAGGAGACATTGGCTGTCCAAAGACAAGCTGGGAAGTTCTCTCTGAATGCTGAAATCACTTCCTCTTTTAAGGCATTCAGCTGACTGGATAAAATGTCACTCATTGCTGATGGCAATTGCCCTGGTTGATGTAGATTTAATCAGCCATCTATGCAGTAAACTCACTGATGGCTAAAGCCCATAAAGGTCCTTGTATTACAGTTACCTCAGTGCTTGCTTGACCAAACAGCTGAACACAATTACCTGGCCAAGTTGACACATCAGCCTAACCATCACAAAACATATAAGCCATTACAATACAGTAAAAAGTAAAATTTTTAAACTGGAGCTTTCAGAAATACATTGTCTTATTTTTGTATCTTAACCTAAGAATTCTGATTGGAGATAATAGTATGCATTTGCAGAAAATTAATATTGTTTAATTCTATCTAAAATAAGTAATGGAACAATGAGTACCATATTTATTGGAATTAATATCTCATCTTTCCAAGCTCCTAAACCTACAAAACACATTTTTAGGAAGAAACAAAATGTTTTCCTACAAAATCTACTTTTTTTTCCTGCTTGGAAGCAGAGCACTGTTTTTCCATGTAGAAATATTTTGTCCTTTCCAAGATATAGATAATTAAATTAAAGGAGCATCTCTTTATCCAAAGAATTAGTACCTGTTTCTCTATATTTCCTAGGAGAATTTTAGGCTTAACATTTTTTTCCTTTATTTTAACAAACATAGGGATACAGCTGCTGAGGGAAAGCAAACCGGTAATAAAAACACAATGAACTGGAGCTGATAGATTTGCCTGTTACACTTTTTTCTAATTGCATAGTGGTAGGTTACACTTCAATAACAACAACAAAATGTTAATATAAATACAATTTTTAATGTCTATTAAATCCTCACAAGAATGTAAGAATACTCCTATTTTTACAAGCTCACATAAAGTTGCTCAAAGCATAGTTGTTTGTTCTTCCTAACCTCCAGAGAATTATTGAAGACAGGGATAAATGTATCACTTTAGAACCCAAACAACCAATTGCACTGAAAATCTAAGTTATTACTCATCAATAACTAAGGTGAAAATCCTAAAGATTAATGAGTACCACCTAAAGTGTTATGATCAGATTCTTGTTATTTCATACTTTTACTTTCTCATCCAAGGAGTGGACAATGCCAAGACAAAGGAACATTATCCCTTCAGGGTCAGTAATATTTTATTCTAATGCATGACAGGCACAGATTGCAAGGTTCCCATTTGAACGTTGGTTTTCCAGGGTCCTGTGAAAATATTTGAGATATGTAAAGCAAAGCTCAGTGGCTCCAAAACAGAAAGCTATGCAATCAAAATTAACATTATTAATTAAATGTCTCCAAATATGACTTTATATCTACAGGTCACTTGTGAATTTTAAAATATCACAAAACTCCAAAATTATAAAAGGTGTATTTCCTGCATTTGCTCAGGAGCACCTCAGGTCAACAGAATGCTCACAAAGACCTCTCTCATGATTTGTTTGCCTTGCAGTTTTCTATCTTTTCTCTTGCCTCTAATCTTTTCTCTTTCACTGTTATTTTTTCTGCAGTCCACTAGCATATTTGTTTTTCTAAAGCAACACTTCATCATACCAACCTCCTGCCGAGGAACCTATTGACTCCCAGTCACCCAACATATCAAGTCTAAGCCACTGTGCAGACATTCATCTCTCTTACTTTTATTTATTTTTCATTATTAGAGAAGTTGTAAGTTTGCAAAACAATCATGCATAACATAAACGATGCCCATACATCATCCCAACACTAACACCTTGCGTTATTGTGGAACATTTGCTACAAATGATGAAAGAACATCATCAATATATTACTGCTAACTATAGTCCATAGCTTACATTTGGTGTATTTTTCCTGTAAACCAGCCTATTATTAACACCAGGTATTGGTATTGTATATTTATTATAGTTCCTGAGAGAATGTTCTCATATTTGTGCTGTTAAGCACAGTCCATCACCCACCTTGGGGTTCACTGTGTAATATGGTCCCATGAATTGTTCAGTCCATCCAAAGTGTACACTCAGTAGCTCTCAGTTTCATCACAAAGTTGTACTGTTATCAACTCTGCCAGTTTTAGAATATTTTCGTTACTCCAAAAGGAAAAATCCCATACCCCCTTATATCTCCTATTGTTGACCCTTAGTATTGATATAGTACTTTATTTGTCAATGATGGAAAAAAATACTACATTACTGCTAACTATAGTCCATATATTACCTTATTTGTATTTTTCCCATGTATCACCATATTCTTAATACCTTGTAATGTTTATGTACATTTGTTTTAATTCATAGAACATTCTTGTATTTGTACTACTGACTACAATCCTCATCCACCACTGAGTTTGCTATGTTACATAGGCCTTAGATGACCCCTAGACAACCCTTTCAGTCAAAATCACATTTATAAATCAACAGTGTTACACTCATTATAAGGTGATAACATCAGTTTTGTCCATTTCCACACATATACAATCAACCTTGTTAAAAATTCTACATACATAAAGCATCAGCTCCCCCTTCTCAAACCTCATTCTATCTCCTAGTAACCTATGCTCTATAGTTTAACTCCATGATTTACTGATCATGGATTTACTGATCATGTTTTGTTCATACTAGTGAGACTGTACAATATTTGCCTTTTGTGTCTGGTTTATTTCACTCAACATAATGTCATCAAGGTTCATCCATGTTGTCATATGTGTCCCAATTTCATTTCTTCTTGTGACTGAATAGTGTTCCATTGTATGCAGATAACACATTTTGTTTATTCATTCATTGGTTGATGGACAGTTGTGTTGTTTCCATCTTTTAGCAACCATCAATAATGCCTCCAGGAACAACGGTGTGCAAATGTCTGTTCGTGTCCTTGCTTTCAGTTCTTCTGAATATATTCTTAGTAGTTGGATTAGTAGATTATATGGCAGTTCCACATTTAGCTTCCTGAGGAAGTGTCAAACTCTCTTCCCCAGAGGCTGCACCATTTTACATTCCCACCAACAATGAAGGAGTGTTCCTGTTTCTCCACATCCTCTCCAGCACTTGTAGTTTTGGGTTTTTTGGTTGTTGTTTTATTTTTTAAATAATGACCATTCTGTAAGGCATAACATGATACCTCATTGTAATTTTTATCTGCATTTCCCTAATAACTGGTGATGTTGAGCATCTTTTCATGTGCTTTTAGGCCATTTTTATTTCCTCTGTGGAAAAATGTCTATTCTAGTGTTTTGCCCATTTTTAAAATTGGGTTGCCTGTCTTTTTATCAGTGAGTTATATGATCTTTTTATATAACATAGAAGCAAACCCTTATCAGTAATGTCATTTCCAAATATTTTCTCCCATTGAGTAGGCTGCTTTTTCACCTTCTTGAAAAAGTCATTTGAAGCAGAAAAATGTTTAATTTTGAGGAGGTTTCATTTATTTATTTTTTCTTTCATTACTCATGCTTTGGGTGTAAGGTTTATGAAACCACCACCTACCACAAGATCTTGAAGTTGTTGCCCTATATTTTCTTCTAAGAGTTTTATGGTCCTAACTTTTATATTTTGGGCGTTGATCCATTTTGAGTTAATTTTTGTAAAAGGTGTGAGACAGGGGTCTTATTTTCTTTCTTTTTGCTATGGATATCCAGTTTTCCCAGCATCATTTATTAAATAGACTGTTCTGACCCAGGTGTGTGGCTTTAATAGACTTGTCAAAAATCACTTGACCATAGATATGAGGTTCTATATCTGAATTCTCTATTTGGTTACATTGATCAGTATGTCAGTCTTTATGCCAGACCCATGCTGTTTTTACCACTGTAGCTCAGTAACAGAAGAGAGAGTTCTGTAACTTCAAACTTCTTTTTTAAAGATATTCTTGACTATTAGGATCCCTTACATTTCTAAATAAATTTGATAATTGGCTTTTCCATTTATGCAAAAAAGGCTGTTGTGGTTTTGATTGGGATTGCATTGAATCTATAAACCAACTTGGGTAGAATTGACATTTTTTTTTTCTTTTTAATTTATTAAAAAAATTATTGCTAACAGGTAAAATCCATAACAAACAGTTGTGGAAAATTTAAGTGCTAAATAGCATGGCATCAAATTTATACATCGAAACTTTTAGATATACAAAGGGAAATCACACACACACAAACACATTGACATCTTAATGATATTTAGTCTTCCAGTCCATGAACACAGAATACCCTTCCATTTATTTAGGTCTCCTTTGGTTGCTTTTAGCAATATTTTGTAGTTTTCTGAATACAGGTCCATCATGTCCTTGGTTAAGTTTATTCCTAAATATTTGATTTTCTTAGTTGCTTTTTTAAGTGGAATTTTTTTCCTGGCTTCCTCCTCGGATTGCTCATTAGTAGTGTATAAAACTGCTACTGATTTTTGTGTATTAATCTCATATTATATTTGCTTTATTTATTTTGTTTATTAGCTCTAGTAGCTTTGGTGTGGATTTGGGGGGATTTTTTAGGTATATGATAATATCATCAGTGAATACTGAAATTTTACTTCTTCCTTTTTTATTTGGGTGCTTTTCTTTCTTTTCTTGCCTAATTGTTCTAGCTAGAACTTCTAGTGCAATATTAAATAACAGTGATGAGAGTGGGCATCCTTGTCTTGTTTCCGATCTCAGTGGTAAAGCTTTCAGTCTTTCACCATTGAATACAATGTTAGTTGTGGGTTCTTCATATATGCACTTTATCATGTTGAGAAAGTTTCCCTCTATTCTTATCTTTTGGAGTGTTTTTATCAAGAGAGAATGCCGTATTTTGTCACATGCCTTTTCTGCATCAATTGAGACGATCATGTGATTTTTCTTTTTCGATTTGTTAATGTGGTGTATTACACTGATTGATTTTCTTATGTTGAACCACCCTTGCATTCTTGGGATAAAGGCCACTTGATGATGCATGATTTTTAAATGTGTTTTTGGATTTAATTAGCAAGTATTTTGTTGAGAATATTTACATCTATATTCATTAGAGAAATTGGTCTGCAATTTTCTTTTTTCATAGCATCTTTGTCGGGCTTTGGTGTTATGGAAATTTTGGTTTCATGGAAAGAGTTTGGTAGCATTCCCTCCTGTTCAATATTTTGGAAGAGTTTGAGCCAAATTTGTTTTAAATCTTCTATAAATGATTGGTAGAATTCACCTGTGAAGACATCTGTTCCTAGGTTTTTCATTTTGGGGAGTTTTTTGATGAATGTTTCAATCTCTTTACTTGTGATTGGTTTGTTGAGGTCTTCTATTTCTTCTAGTGTCAGTGTATGTTGTTTGTGTGTTTCTAGGAATTTGTTCATTTTGTCTTTGTAGACTAGTTTGGGGGCATAAAGCTGTTTATAGTATCCTCTTATGATGTTTTGTTTTGTTTTAATTTCTATGAGGTCATTAGTATTGTCCCCTGTCTCATTGATGCTGCGATTATTTGTTTGCATCTTTTCTCTTTTTGTTTTTATCAGTCTGGCTAAGGGTTTGTCAATTTTGTTGATGTTCTCAAAGAACCAACTTTTGGTTTTGTTGATTCTCTCTATTTTTGTTGTTGTTGTTCTCAATTTCATTTATTTCTGCTCTGTTTTTTACTATTTCTTTCCTTTGCTTTGGTTTGGGATTAGGTTGCTGTTCTTTTTCTATTTCCTCCAGATGTGCAGTTAGATTTTCAATTTTAGCTCTTTCTTCTTTTTTAATGTAAGCATTGAGGGCAATAAATTTCCCTCTCAGCACTGCCTGTGTGGTATCCCTTAGGTTTTGATATGTTGTATTCTTATTTTCATTCATCTCAAAATATTTGCTGAATTCTCTTGCAATTTCTTCTTTGACCCACTGATTATTTAAGAATGTTTTGTTTAACATCCCTGTATTTATGAATTTTCCCATTTTCCATCCATCATTGATTTCCAGCTTCATTCTGTTATGGTCAGAGAAAGTGTTTTGTATAATTTCAATATTTTAAAATTTATTGAGTGTTGTCTTATGACCCAACATATGTTCTACCCTGAAGAAGGATCCATGTGCATTTGAAAAGAAAGTATATCCTGCTGTTTGGGCGTTCAATGCTCTGTAGGTATCTGTTAGGTCTAGTTCATTTATCATATTTTTCAAGCTCTCTGTTTCCTTATTGATCCTATATCTAGATGTTCTGTCCAATGAGGAGAGTGATGTATTGAAGTGTCCAACTATTATTGCAGAGACATCTATTTCTTCCTTCTGTTTGACCAGGGTTTGCCTCATACATTTTAGTGCACCCAGGTTAGTTGCTTAAAGTTTTATTATTGTTATTTCTTCTTGGTGAATTGCTCCTTTTATTACTATATAGTGACCTTCTTTGCCAAGACTGGAAAAGCTAAGGACAGGGGTCTGCAACTTCCTGGAATAGGGTAGGAGACTCAAGCTGAGGAGGTTGTCTCCTCTGATACCAAGTGTTACCACCACTGGGCACACACATCCACACATTCTTTTAGGTTCATCCCTGTCCAGACCAGCCCCACTAGATATTTACAAAAGCTAGCTCCAAAGAAAATATATATATACTATATGTAGTATATGTACAGTTTTGCATTTAAAATCTATCTTGTCCCATAATAGTATTGCTACTCCTGATCTTTTTTTGGTTACTACTTGTGTGGAATATCTTTTTCCGACCTTTCACTTTTAGCCTATTTGTGTCCTTGCATATAAGGTGAGTCTCTTGTCGATAGCATATAAGTGGCTCATATTTTTTAATACATTATCCTAGACTGTGTCTTTTGATTGGGGAGTCAATCCATTGACATTCAATGTTATTACTGTAAAGGTGCAGGAATCCATCCTGCAAAGTCTTGCAGGGGTCTGTCCAGCAGAGCCCATGATGGCACAATGAAATTACTCTTAACACAGAGGTTGAGAGAGGTCAGGGGGAGACTAGCTGGAGAAGCTGTGCTCTCAAGCTGATCCCCAGCATGCTTTTTATTCAGGATTTTTTTATCAGTCAAAGTTAGGGTACAGGTGCAGGGGAGCAGGCAGGTATGGGGGCTGTAAATCATATCATAGGACTCTCTTTTGATAATAGGGAAGCATGATTACAGAAACATTTAGTGATATGCATAGGAGATAGGGTGGGAGATAAGGGATATAAGATAAGCAGGAAAGTTACTGTTTATGGCAGGAACTGATATGGTGAGTTCTCTGTGTGGGCAGAGAAACAGGCCTCCAAGTTATTTCTTAGATGTAAAGATCAGAGGGTTCCCACATAAAGGCCTTGCTTATTTCATCCACTTTATCTTTTGGCTTTCCATTGTCATATCTTACTATTGTCTATCTTTTTACTCTTTTAGTTACCCTTATTAAAAATTTTCATTTATATACTCTTCTCCAAGCCTCCTCCTTCCTTTCCTTTCAGGCTGCAGCACTGTTTTCATATTCCTTATAAATCTGGTCACTTGGTGACAAACTCTGTTTCTATTTATCTGTGAAGTCTTTAAACTCACCCTCGTTTTTGAAGTACAGTTTTGCCAGATACAAAATTCTTTTTTTTTTTTCAAAGATTTATTTATTGATTTATTTATCCCCCCCTTGCTGCTTGTGTTTGCTGTGTCCATTCGCTGTGTGTTTCTTC
>JAQZBX010038841.1:0-23259 GCA_029593785.1 Cabassous unicinctus
GAGAGAGAGAGAATTTCTATCTTTACTTCAGACAGCCATCATCTTCTGGGGAATTCCCCAGAGACCTTCATGGCTTGCAGACTGTCATATGGAATTTGGACTTGTACATACCCATGGTCACATAAAACAATTTAATAAAATATTATATTATTTACAGATATCTCCTGTGAGTTTTGTTTTCCTAGAAAACCTTGACTAATACAGTGACATATGTGCTGGAGACAAGCATCAGTTCCCTGTCTCATTATGGGACAAATTATAATCTCTAAAGTCACCCACCTGTAAAAAGGAGGCACAGTGTTTGATGGGCTGTTTATTGGCCTCATCTTGGTATCTTCCTGGAATTCCTATATCAAGTGACATGAAAAGTAGGTATTTTCCACTAGGGAAGGGAGGAAGGGAAGGCCCTGGAAGAGGTAAAAGTGGCTTTTTTACTTTTACAGCCTGTATCTATATTTGAGCTCTAAGTTTCTCCCAACTGGAACCAGCCCTTCAAGTCCCTCTGGAAGAAGGAGGGAAAAAGAGGAATGCACAGATTCCTGGAAATTTGGTTAAAGATGTTCCCAGACACAGCCCAGCATTACTCCCCTTTTGAGGGGCAACTCTTGCATGCTATTGGTCCTTGATAGAAATTGAAAGG
Source organism: Cabassous unicinctus (assembly GCA_029593785.1). Lineage (NCBI taxonomy): Eukaryota > Metazoa > Chordata > Mammalia > Cingulata > Chlamyphoridae > Cabassous > Cabassous unicinctus. The sequence continues at coordinate 641 of JAQZBX010038841.1, forward strand.
ATCACCAAGAGCTCCCAGGTCCTGCTGAGGCCAGAAATCCCCATCAAGTCCTAAGTCCTGGCTAACAGACATTATCCTTCCTGGTAACCAGACAGCGCCCAACAATACAGTATCATCAAATGGAAGTGGTGCCTTCAGCATCACCCTTTCCCAGATTTACAGGGAGTGACACACTTGAATGAGTGGATGGTGAAAAAAAAACCCATAATGATCTTGTTGCAACACCAGATGAGGGCACTTCCCAGGCTTCAATGGCATCCTGGGGACACTGGCTTAAAGAAATCTCACCAGATGCTCAGTGTTGGTTCAATGGTGGATCAGCCTATATGAAGTCTCTGTTTTCTTGCCTTTGTAGCAGTCATCTTAGACCTGGAACTCTCAAACTCAAGCACACTTATTTATCTGTTTACTGAATTTTGGATCCTGACTATTGCCTTAGCAGTTTCATCAAGTTTATGGAAATAATGCAATTGGAGATTCAAACCGTTTTGGGATAAGGACCTTTGGAAACAATTGGTGAAGTGGAAAAGCACCATCTATGTTTCCCATGTTAATGTGTATGGGAAGTATCCATTTTCACAATGAACATCATTGGAATGGCCTAGCTGAAAAAGGATGCACTGAGATTCTTTTCTAATCTGACAAGGCTGGAGTTCCTCCTGAGAGAGAGGAAGAGGATAAGTCCTGTCTGGAGGATTAGGACTATGAATGCACCCTCAGTGGCATCTTTGAAATAATTGAAGTTCCCTTGGCTGCTTCTACTACTTGGTGGATCCACCACCAAACTGACCAGGGAAGTTCTGAAACCATGAAATTATAGCCCAAGAAGATGAAATACCTCTCTCATTAAAGGGCCTCAATCAGCCATTTTCTGAGAGAGATGTCAACGACAAGCCAGAGCCCAAAAAGGACATTTAGGGGCTAATTTCCAAGGGGCCTCACCAGGCAACTCATGGCTAGTGGACTATGATGGCCCTCTCTCACCATCCCAAGTATGGCCCCAAGTGAAGGAACAGCCTGACCACATCTTAAGCCACAAACCAAGAACAAGCAATTCCAGCTGCTTATCAGAACAGGAGCTTTCAATGGAAGGTCCCTTCCCCCCAGGTTGTATAAATACTCACTCTTGGGCAATACAGTCATCTCTTCTCTTTGACAAGTAGTGGAGTCTGTATAGCTGCCAGCAAACATTAATATGAGCAGTTGGCCTACCTATGGGATGATGAGATCTCTTGTTCTGCTCTTTTGTATCTGTTGTGCTATGTAAGTATTAAAGCAGTTATCTGCTGAAAGTTTTTGTTGTGCTTTGGCTTTTGTTCCTACAATGAACCTTTTAGCAACTAACTTCACACTCAAGTGCTCCTGGGAATTTCCCAGTTAGAAAGTTTTTGATTACTGATTCAATCTCTCTACTTCTTATTTGTCTGTTGTGATCTTCATTTTTTTCTTGAGTCAGAGAAGATGTTTGGGTGTTTCTAGGAATTTGTCTCTTTTCATCTAAGTTATCTAATTTTGTCATTCAGTTGTTCATAGTGTTCTTTTATAAATCCTTGAATTCCATGCCATTGGTAGTAATATTCCTCTTTTCATTTCTGATTTAATTATTTGCATCATCTCTCTTTTATTCTTTGTCTGCCTAACTTGTTAAAGAACAACTTTTGGTTGGTTGATTCTATCTATGTTTTTTCTTTTATTCCCTATTTATCACCACTGTACTCTCTTGTATTTTTTTCCTTCTGCTCACATTGGGTTTACTTTGTTCTTCATTTTCTAGATTCTTTATTGGTGAGATAAGGTCTCTTATTTGAGATCTTTATTTTTTTAATGTAACATTTAGAGTTATAAACTCTGCATATCATAAATTTTGGTATGCAGTGTTTTCAATTTCATTCACCTGAAGATTTTCTTTACTTCTTTTGTGATTTCTTGTTGGTCCCATTGTTTGTTTGAGCAATATGTATAATTTCCAAATATTTTTGAATTTACCATTTCTTTTAAACTATGGGAATTTCTTAGTTCATTAAAAAAGTCCAAATCAAGGTATCATCAAGGCAATGCTTTCTTCATAAAGACTGGCATTCTGGGGCTGGCTTACAGTGATCCTTGGTTTGAGCTATTCTATCATGTGGAAATGCACATGAAGGCCTCTCCTGGTTTCTCCCTTCTCTTCAGGGTTTTGTTTACCTTCAGCTTTTGTTTCCTTTGGCTATCTCTCTGTTTGAATTTTATTCCTCTTTCAAAGGACTCCAGCAATAGGATTAAGACTCATCCTGATTGAGGTGGGCCACACCTAAACAGAAGTAACCTCATCAATAGTTTCTATTTTGCAGTAGGTTCACACCCACATGAATGGATTAAGTTTAAGAATATTTTTTTTTCTAAGGTGCATAGCTCCAAACCACCACAGAACACAATTGTTTTCTTTCAGCACCATGTACATTTCTTGCACACTGCCTCTTTCTTCCACATTTTTTTCCCCTGCTGGTTTGTTTTAGGAGGTAATGGGGATTGAACCTGGTACCTCATACATGAGAAGTAGGTGCTCAACCACTTGAGATACATCCACTTTTCCTCCATGGTTTCTGATGAGAAATCAACATGTAAACTTATTGGGACTCCTTAGTACATCACATCCACAACTTGATTACTATGTATCTAGGTGTGTTTCTCTTCGAATCTATCACATTTGGGGTTCATTGGGCTTTGTTTTAGTTTCTTAGCTGCTAAAATACATAACATACAATGTTTTGGCTTTAAAAATAGGAACTTATTGGATCATAATTTGGGGCGAGGAAACAACCAAAATTGAGGTATCAGTAAGCTGTTGATTTCTTCCAGGAGACTGTGGCGTTCTGATGCTGGCTGCTAGTGATCCTTAACCCTTGTCTTTTTCTGTCACAAAGAATTGCACAAGGTGGCATCTTCTTTCTTTTCTGTGTTCCACATATTCCAGATTTAGGCTGTCCTCGTTATTCTCTCTGCCTGATTTTCACACTGCTTATTAAGGGCTCCAGTAATCTGGATTTAAAAAAGCAACTCTGTGATTATCCTGAGAGATGTTGATTACATACTTTGGGTGGATTGTATGGTGCATGAGTATATATCATTAATACTGATAAAAACAAACAAACAAACATGATTCAATTAGAGTACACCTTACCTAAAGTTACCTCATCAAATGTTTCTGTTTGCAGTGAGTTCATTTCCATGGGAACTGATTAAGTTTAAATACATGTTTATCTCTGGAACTTATTTCAATGCACTACAGGCTTCTTTGTTAACTCTATTTTTTAAGGAAGTTTTAGATTACAGAAAAGTTACATAAAAAATATTACCATATACCCCACCCTGTATTCCTCTCACATTTCCCACCATTAACATCTTTCATTAGTGTGGTACATTTGTTAAAATTGATGAACAAATATTGAAACATAGCTAACCATGTTGTATAGTTTACATTATGGCTTACACTTTGCACTGCATAATTTTATAGGTTTTGGCAAAATGTATAATGGCCTGTCTCCATCCTTGTATTACCAAGCAGAACAATCCAATGTCTTCAAAATGTCTCATGTTACACCTATTCTTCCCTAACTCTCCACTCAGAACCTCTGTTGACCACTATCTTTATATTAGCGTTACAAGTTCTTCCATTACTTGAACAATATTGCCTACTTTAGTCCATGGCTGCATTCACCCCTTATATTTGTTCTTTCTTCATTCTTGATGATTTGGGGATGATGATGCCCACTCTGCTTCCAATTGAGAGGGAACTTAGATCCCATGGGGCAAGACAGATGGATAGAATTGTCTTGCTTGCAGTACCACAGGCTTCTTGAAGGTACATATTCATGACTTTTAATTTCCTGAATATGTATGTCATTATTTCTTTGAATATTTCTTTTGCCTCTGTCTCTCTTCTCTATTTCTTTTCATCTGGGACTCCCATAAACTATATGTTGGTACATTTAATGATGTCTCATACACCTATTAAGTTCTTTTCATGCTTTTCTAAAATTATTTTTTCTTTCTTCTCCTCACCCTAAATCATTTCAATTCTCTTGTCTTTGAGATCATTAATTCTTTCTTCTGCCAGTTTTATCTGCTATTTCTATCATCTAAAGCATTTTTAATTTTGGTTACTGTAGTCTTCAACTTAAGCATTTCTGTTTGACTCCTATTTAAAGGGTATATTTTCTGAAAATCTCATAAACTTCATATATTATTTTCATAATATATTTTATTTTATTCTCTGTGTTTTTTCTTTATCTTCTTGAGCATACAAATTACCATTTTTAAAATTCTTTGTCTGGTATATCTAAAATCTGTCTTCTGCATTGATGTTTCTGGGTTTTAATTTTTTTCCTTTGAATGTGCCATCATTTTCTATTTCTTTGTTTGTCTTATTATTTTTGTTCTTTTCTGCACATTTTACTAATTCAAAATAGTAACTCTGGGAATTATCCCATGAGCTGTCTATTCCTTATGTTTGTTTTAAACTAGTGATATGAGAGAGATTTACTTAAGTGCCGGGATCTAAAAAAAAAATGAATCAATGCAACTAATACCATTTCCAGGTTTTGACAATTGGCTCTACAATGGCTGATGATCTCTGTCAATGTTTTGCAAACATTGAAAAGCAGGATAGAATGGCCCATACAGGGAATGTGCCATTCACCATTCAATCATTACAAAATTAATTGGGCATATCTTTGGTATTTTTAATGCTCTGCCAATTAAGAACTGACACTTTTTAAAAAATAAAAAATCAAAATCAGCCTGTGCTGATTATGAAATGTAGAGTCTTCTCTGTCTTTGCTAAGCCTGCACCTTTCCTGGACCTGTGCTTCTGCATGACCCTAGGGATTCCCCCATTAACAGGAATTAATTAAATATCCCCTTTACATCCTTTGAAATACTCTCTTCCTGGGTACTTTATTGTATGAATTAAAGCAAGTGATCCATTGCCCAGGGTTATTTTGACTTGTTTGATTTTTACATTGCTTTAGCTATATCAGCAAGTTGTGTTTGCCTGAATGGCAAGTACTGGGAGGGCAAGACAAAGAGTCATTTCCAGGTTCAGGCTTTCAGGATGCTACCTAAAATATTGGCAGGGGCATACAGGCATCCCAATATGCAAATAGGTGTTACTCTGTTCTTTCTGAAATAGGGACAGGGAATCACAATGGGAGTGTGGGCTGGTTCCCCATTATGCCAAGGAAGGGAAAAGGGTGGGCAGCAAGGGCTCCAGAAGCTTTCCCTGTTGTGTTTAAAAATGTGTTTTCGTTATTGAGCTTTCTTCCAGTTACTGCAACCCTTTAGCCATTTTCTGGAGTTTGGGGGAAAATGGCTCCACCAAATTTTACTAGTAGTTAAAATATTCTGTGAGGAATAACAGCCTGAAATATCTTACCTTGCCATCTGGTTTACCCCACCTAATAGATTAATACTTTTTAAACCACTCCAGGAAAAAAATCAGGAATGTTTCTTTTATAATCTAAAGGAATTTAGAATCTGGTCCTCAGAAATCATTGCACAGAGGTCATGTGTAAGTTGGTAAAATCCCAATTTAGCTAAGTGCATTGAGCAAAATGCTCCCAGAAATGACATGCTTAATTGTGGCACTGAAAAAGAAGAAGCATCTCTCATAGTTAGGATTTTTCAGAAAAACCAAGAAATATTCCATAAATTTAATGTTTACCCAGATGCAAAGTACTTGAGGTTCTGGGGCAATTCTTATTATACTGTGTCTAGACACACATAAAAAAGACAGATGGCCAGCTATTAAAGAGAGCCATTTTGATGGTTGATTGCAGTAGGTAATCAAATAAAGATAAGTTTCCACTTTCTCACTCTACAGTGGCTATAACAGGAGCTCTATCCTTCCAGTTTCTCATTAGTGAATGTCTTTCATCAAAATTTTATTGAAATTTTATTTAAGTATATCATTCATATAAGAACTTAAATAAATAATAAATGTATAGTAAAATTTGTGAATTTACAAAACAAAAATGCATACAGGAGTCCTATTCACCACCCCATAACTAACACCTTTCATTTTTATAAGAAATTTGTTATAAATTATGAAAGAGCATCATTAAAATTTTATATGTGCAGTAATAATTTAGCCCATATCTTACATTTGGTGTATTATCCCCTAATCCACCCAATAATTTAAAAAATCCCAACATTAGTAATATATATTTGCTATCATTCAGGACAAAACATTCTCATATTTGCCCTATTAACTACATTGCATCATCTATCACTGGATTTCCCCTGTTTTACAGTCCCATGCTTTGTACAATCCATTCAAAGTGTATACACAGTGACTTTCATTTTTATCACAAACTTGTGCCATCATCAACTCATTCAATTTTAGAACATTTTCATTACTTTAAAAGGAAAAAAAAAACATATCCTTTTATAACACCTATTGTTGTCCCTTTGTATTGAAAAATTATCTTCTTGCCATTGCTGCAAAATATTGCAATATTAATGGTAGCTATCATCCATAAGGTAAATGAGTTGTAATTTTCCTATGTATCACTATATTCTTAGCATTTTTAAAAAGAAAAGCAATTATATTTATACTATTAACCAGTCTTCATGCACCACTGAAATCACTGTTATACATACCCTAGGTTATTCTTTAATTTCCTTTCAATTGACAGTTATATCCACATACTAATCCTGTCAGTCACAAACACATTTATAAATAAGCATGGTTAGCTATACTCATTACCGAGTGTTACTCTGAATTGTATTCATTTTCACACTTTTACAACTAACCTTATTACTAATGATACATATATTAGGCATCATCTTCCATTCTCAACCCATCTTCTCTTTCTTAGTAACCTAGGAGTTACCTCCATGGTTTTATGCATCAAATTTAGTTCATATTAGTGAGATGATACAGTATTTGTCATTTTGTGTTTGGCTTATTTCACTCAACATAATATCCTCTAGGTTCATCCATGTTGTCATATGCATTCCAATTTCATTTTCTACAGCTGAATAAATTTCATTATGTGTATATACTACATTTTGTTTATCCATTCATCCACTGATGGACACTTAGACTGGTTCCATATTTTAACAATTGTATATAGTGCTTCTGTGAACATTGGTGTGTAAATGTCAGTTGACATCCTTGTTTTCATTTCTTCTGAATATATTTCATGTGCTTTTTGGCCGTGTGTATTTCCTCTTTGGAGAAATGTCTTTTGAACTATTTTGTTCATTTTTAAAGTGGTTTGCTTGTCTTCTTATTATTGAGTTGTATGATCTCAATATACAGCAAAGGTATCAAACCCTAATTGGTTATGTGTTTTCCAACTATTTTATCCAATTGAGTAGACTGCCTTTCTTGACAAAGTTTTGGAAGAAAAAAATGTTTGATTTTGAGGAGGTCACATTTACATTTTTTTCTTTTGTTGCTCATGCTGTGGGTGTAAGGTTTAAGAAACTACTGCCTACAAGAAGATCTTTTTTTCACATCTCAATAATTACTTTTTATTTTATTTTGAGAGAGGATTTAGATTACATAAATGTTACATTGAAAATAAAGGGAGATTCCCATATACACCACCCCTTCCACCTCCCACTTTTCACCATTAACACTTTCATTAGTGTGGTACATTTTTTACAGTTGAGGAACACATATGGAGGCATTGGTACTAACCATGGTCTATAGTTTATATTATAGTTTACACTTTGCACCATACATTTTTATAGGTTTTGACAAAATGTATAATGGCCTGTGTCTGTCATTGTTATGTCGTTCAGAACAATTCCAATGTCCCAAAAATACTCCATGTTACATCTATTCTTCCCTCTTCTTCCCCTTAGAACCTCTGGTGGCAACTGCCTGTATATCAATGTTACTCTTCAATTGCTAGAATAATAGTAAGTCTACTTTAATCCACAGTTGCATTCCCCCTTTCTGTTTTATCAGTTTTCAATCTTGAGGATTTTTGGATGGTGATGCCCACTCTGTTTCTGACTGAGAGGGGACTTAGATCCCAGGGGGCAGATGGATGGCACTGTCTTGCTTGCTATTGTTTGGGATGCACATTGTCCATCATCTTTCTTTTGTTAGTTGTCCTGGGTAAGTCCAATGAACTAGAGAATAGGTATTGCAACTCTGCTGAGATTCAGGTCTTAACTTGAACAGAATGAAGATTTCAGTCTCTGGGACATACTTTTAATAAGTATAATGCTAAATAAATATAGGTTCAGATAAAGGGGCCAGAAGAGCCAAGTGTAGGGATATTATAAATGAGTTAACTCTGTTACATTGGGAAGCATATATTCCAAGTCAAGGCCCAATGACAGGGTGCCCAATTCCTGAGATTGTCTCCACTGCCTACAGTATCTAGATGTCCCTAGAGCCCTTAGGAGTGTTTCTGTTTGAGGGTCTGTTTACCCTGGCAGTCAATGAGATCCTCCTGAGATGTGCATAAAAGTAACTTCTGGAATGATATTCTGAATGACATTGAAATCTCTTAGCCACAAAACCTCATTTGTATTTAATATTTCTCCCTTTTGGTCCAGGTCTTATTCCAAATGCATCATGGTTGGGGTTTGGTAATAATCCCTTCATGCCAAGGTGGCTTATCACCTGGAGTTCTGTTCCATGCTGGGGGGAAGTTAATGAGTTTATATGCTGGGTTTGGCTTAGAGACAGGCAACATTTGAACAAGGAGGATTTCAGGAGATAACTCTTAGGCAATATATAATCCTAAGCTAAGTTGCAATTTCACTAGTGCAAGGTTTATAAGTACAACCATCAATATCAAGGGCCTGGCATAATGGTCTTTCCTCCTTTACTAGGTACTGCCCATGTACTCAGGGGATTCTTGCTTCTCTATTAGAGAATGTAGCAGGACTTTCCAGGATGGGAATTTAATATTCTTTCAGTTATTGTATGAGTCTCACCCACTCTATTAGTCAGCCAAAGAGGTGTTGATGCCAAATACCAGAAATCTGTTGGCTTTTATGAAGGGTATTTACTTGGGGTAGAAGCTTACAGTTACCAGGCCATAAAGCATAAGTTACCTGCCTCATCAAATTCTGTTGCCACATGTTGGAGCAAGATGTCTGCTGATGTCTGTGAGGGTTCAGGCTTCCTGGGTTCCTCTCTTCCAGGGGCTTGTTTTTCTCTGGCCTCAGCTGCCCTGCTAGCTCCACAAGGCAGCTGTAGACTATCAGGCAACTGGCTCTGTATCTTTCCCCAGGGCTCAAATCTCTCTGGGCTCAGCTGCTCTGCTCTGCTGTGTGCTTACTTCCTGGGGCTCCAGCATTAAAACCCCAACTCTCTTCTCTGCCATGTAGTTTTATCTGTGAGTCCCCACCTGCCAAGGGGGTGGGGTCTCAAAGTCCTACTGACATGGTCCAATTCAAAGCACTAATCATAATTTAATCATGCCCAGGTACAGACCAGTTTACAAACATTATTCAATATCTATTTTTGGAATTCATAAACAATGCCATACTGCCACACCCACCAAGACAAGAACTCATGACCCAGTCGCACATATTCATATGCCTTAGATGTATGCTCCAGGTGCATCACTCTACACACATCCCCTTATCACCGAATTCCCACATGAGTCATCTTCCTATGCCACAGTTGTGACTTTTTTTCAATCCAAAACTTTCCCCCAAAAAGCCAAAAAATACATAAAAATAATAAGAAAATAAAATAATAATAATTTCAAAAATAAAAAACAAAATACAAAAATAAAAAAAAATCCTTGTGTCTTTCACCATCATAAGATCTCTTATCTTTCCTGTACAGTGAAATTTTCTTCTGTATGTTCCTCAAATATGTCTTTTTTGCTTTATTTTCAAAAAAGCTTTATTACAAAAAAGTAACACACAAAATATAGGGGATTCCCATATACCCCAAACACTCCTTCTCTCCCACTTTGCCCTATTAATGACAGCTTACATCAGTATGGTACATTTGTTACAATTAAAGCATTGTTGCAACCTATGCAAAAATGATTTGCATTGTGGTTTACATTTTGTGCCATCCATTTTACAGGTTTTGACAAAATGTATAATGGCCTATATCCATCATTGCAAAATCATGCAGAATAATTCCAATGCCCTCAAAATGCCCCATGTTGCATCTTTTCTATTCTTCCCTGGCCCTCCCCCTCAGAACCTATGGTAACCACTAAGTTTGAATTTTTGAAGATTAAGGTTCATAGTTACATGCAATAACATTGAGGGATTGGCATATGGGTCTGTTTTTTTAATTAGGCTTTGTCAATGTTCTTGAGCGATTCCTGCCTCTCTTTATGAATACATAGCAGGACTCCCCAGAATGGGAGTTTAATATTCTCTTGTTTATTCTTTCAATCCTTAACCATTAAGATAACACAGTATGACAAGATGAACACATTCATATTCTGTGGTAGCCTGCACCAGGTGTGCCCTATCCTGCATATGCCCCCATCCCTGATGCCTTGAACCAACAACCCACCCCTGCCATATTTGCCAAAAGAAATCCCCACCATTGTAGTTTTAAACACAGACATACAAATCCCCAGAGTTCACCTGTTCCTTCCTCCAACCCTTCCCCCACTTCCATTAATAGTCAAACCTAATCCCCCAACCTACTCCCTCTCAAATTCCAACACTGTCAAACCCAATCACATCACAACACATCTATTATCCTTCTACACAGCCCAACCACCCTTCTCCAGCTTATCTTAGGTTTTGCCCTTATTGAGCATTGGCTTACCACACTGTACTCCCTTTCTGTCTCCTAACCTATCTTCCAGACTCTAGCTCTGTGAGTCTGCTCAATTTGCTTAAGTCACATCAGTGAGGTCATGTAATATTTGTCCTTCACTGACTGGCTTACATCACCCACCCTAAGGTTTTCAAGTGTCATCCATGTTGTCATATGTGTTAATACTGCATTCATCTTACAGATGAATATTATTCTATTGTGTATGTATATCAAAATTTGCTTATCCATTCATCTGTTGATGACCTCTTGGGTTGCTTCCAACTTTGGGCAATAGAGAAGAATATTGCTATGAACATTAGTGTGAATATATCTGTTCAGTTCCCTGCTTTAAATATTTCTGGGTATATACTCAGCAGTGAGATTGCTGAATCATAAGGTATCTCTATAATTAGCTTCCTGAGGAACAGACAAACTGTCCTCCACAAAGGCTGCACCATTCTACATTCCCACCAGCAGTGGATAAGTGTTCCCTTTCCTATACATTCTCTCCAACACTTGCAGACCTCTGTTTTTTTTTAATAGCCACCAGTTTAATAGTTGTAAGATGATATCACAATGTAATTTTGATTTGCATTTCCCTAATAACTACTGATTTTGAGCATTATTTCATGTGTTTTTTAGTCATTTGTATTTCTTCTTTGGAGAAATATCAATTGAAATCTCTTGTCAATTTTTAAGTGGGTTGCATTTTTAATTTCAAGATATAAGATTTCTTTATCTAATATCTGCTGGGTATTTGGACCTTATCAGATAAATGGTTACCAAATATTTTATCCCATTGAGTAAGCTGTCTTTTTCACTTTCTTGACAAAGCCTTTGAGATGCTAAAGTTTTTTTTTAGTTTTTTTATTTTGAGGAGGTCCCATATATCTATTTTTTATTTTGTTGCTTGAGCTTTAGATGGAAAGTTTAATAAAATATTTCATACTACAAGATCTTGTAGCTGTCTCCCTACATTATCTTCTAGGAGCATTATGGTCTTGGTTCTTATATTTAGATATTTGATCCATCTTGAGTTAATTTTTGTATAGGGCATGAGATGGTGATCCATCCTCATTCTTTTGGATATTGATACCTAGTTCTCCCAGCACACATGGTGTTTCTTTTATTCTCAATTTCATTTAGTTCTTTTCTAATTCCATCTCCTTTTCATCAATTTTTATATGAGACAAGATCATTTAGAAACCTTTAATTATTTTCTTTTCCACTGGCTTAGAATCTAATCCTTCACCTCTTGGGCCAGTGTGTCACAGGTAACCCCTTGGAGAATGCATCAGCTCTGCTGATGCTCAGCATCTTTGCCACCTTGCTACTAAGCCTTGCTGTTGCAGCTGCCTTTCTTGCCTCCTCAATTAAGACTTTATCACCTATCCTGTAATTTTTCTTTCCTGTTCATTCTGTAGTCAGCTGTCATATTTGATTCTATGCCTATAGATTTTCCCACTGCTTTGACACTAGCTACATGTGCACTTCTTCTTTTGCAAGTGGTTATGGAGATGTTTGTTATTGTGCAAAAAAAAAAACCCGCTTTTCCTTCAAATGAAAATTATCTCATCTGTATCTTTACTGAGTCAACAACTATTTACTGAGAAATGAATATGTGTTTGGAAATGTGCTAACTATTGCAGGTATGCCTGCAGAGAAAGACGAAATCCAATCTCTAGGAATTTAAATTTGGCTTGGAAAGACAGAAAAAACATATATAATAGAACTATAAAATATTTTATATTGTGGTAATTGCCAAGGAGAATAAATAAGCTAAACAGGGAGACAGGATGGAAAATGTGTGAATAAATGTCAACTAAGAAATGTCTGACAAGAAGTTGATATTGGCATAAAGCTCTGAAGAAGGACAGGAGTGAGCTAGGGAGCATTCTATGAAGAATGTATCACAAGCAGAAGGAACCTATCATTGCTAAGAACCTCAGGCAGCATGTCATCTAGTGTTGGGGGTTGAGCTTACCCCCAGAAAAGATATGTTTAAATCCTAACACACAGACTTGTGACTGTGACTTTATTTATAAATAGGGGGAATTCCAGCATGATGATGTTGGAGTAGCTAGGCAGGCTCAACTCTCTCACAAAAACAATGGGAGATGGGTTAACAGATATCCAAGAGAGCTGCTTTGGAATCTGCAGACAAGGGGAGTGCTACACATCGTCCAGGAGGGAGAAGGGCAGATAGACAAAGAGATCAAATGAGAACCATAAGTTACTCACCCCTGCAGCTGGGAATGGCTCACATCCCCCACCCTCAAGGAAAATAACCTCAGTAAGACACCTGGCTCATTGCAGTCAACTGAGAGTGTCTCATTAAGACCATGGGCTCCCTGCAGCCAACTGGAAGGAAGAGGGTTCTGGCAGAGGGCAGAAAGTGATATCTCTTCAGTGAGTTTGGCCAGTTAAGTATGGTTAGATTCTCAGATGTAGCCAGCTCAGCAATAGGAGGTTGAAAGAGAACCATCCATGGTGGAGCTGAAGGGCAAACAGGTGAGAGACTAGCAACGAGCAAAATCAGAGATAGAGAAGTGTAAGAGGGAGTGGAGATAGGGCAAGTGGAACAGAGGGATAAAATACCCTAGCCAGAACTGAAGCTGCCCCAGGGATGGGGGTGGGGGGCGGATTGGATCAGGTAGGCTGTAACACTAACCTGCCCTGGGAGAGAGAGGAAACAGGTCATTGAAGGGTTGAAATGACAAAAACCTAACAGTCCTGAAGAGAAGGAAGCCAGGAGATATAACTGGCAAACTGTTAGAAGTCCAACTTCCCTGAAAGGGATTAAGGGAAGGAAGAGACAAATAAGCTTTCAGAAGTGTACCTGACCTGTGAAGAGGGTGTAGCCCTATGGATAAATGCCTGCCTCATGTTTACTAGGTCCCTGGTTTGATCCCTTGAACTTCCTAAGACAAGGGATCCAGAGAGTTATCCAGCTGGCACTTTGTGACAGAGAACTCAAAGATTGAGATTTTTCTTTTCTGTAAATATTTTGATCTGTTATTTTATGTATTTTTAAAAATTATTATTATCATTTAATTCTTTATTTTGTACCCTAAAACAGGGGACCTCACCTGTGGAGTGCAGGTTGCAGGGTGATTGACTGCTGAGCACTGGCAGTCTGAAACAGTTCCAAGTGGCTTAAGAGAGAACTCTTTTTACCGTATTTTTTTTTTAATTTACCTGTATTATTTCCTGGGGTTGTGCTGTTGCTGTTGTTGTTGTTTTTCTCTTTCTTTGTTTCCTTTATTTTCATTTCCTTCTTTTTTCTCCTTAGTTTCTCTATTTCTTTTCTTTCTTTCATTTTTTCCACCTCCTTTGCTTTACTTACATTCCACCTTGTCTTGATTGGTCTTCAATTTTTTTTTTCTCTCTACTCTTTTCATCCTTCTATTTTTGTTCTATTTTTTATTCTATTTTATTTTATTCTCTTTTTCTTCTTGTCTCATTTTCTTTTATGCCACATTTTTTATTCTTATTCCTTTGTGTTTTTTATGATTTTTCACTCTGATTACTTATTCTCCCCCTGGATCTTTTGTGGTTCTTTCTATCTTATTTTATTATTGCTATTATTCTTTTATGTTCTTCTATCTTTCCTTTTCATTGGTCACAATATTTTTTCAGGGAAACAAAGAACTACAAAATATATAATAGTGGAGTCAAGTATCAAAGAGTAACCTTAACACAAAATAAAGGAAAATAAAACCTTAGAGTAAAAAGAGAAGCTAACCATCTGAATAAGCCCATCAAGAGAAACAGATACCTAGACACAAGCTAAAAAATACAAGCCATAGTAAAAAACAGGAAGACATGCCCCAGGATAATGAACAAACTGAAAAACAAGAGGAGATGCAGAATATGGATAAAACTAATCAAGAATGTCCAAACAAATAACATTAATCAACTCAATGAAGTGAAGGAAGAGATTAAGGATATTAATAAGACCCTGGGAGAACATGTTGAAGAAATCATGAACATGTATAAAAAGATAATAGATTTGATGGTGATGAATGGCACTATGCAAGAAATACAAAAATGTGTTGGAAGGACATAAGAGTAGATTTGAACAAGCAGAGGAAAGAATTAGTGACATTGAAGGTAGTGCATCTGAAATCAGACTGATAGGAGAACAGATAGACAAAATAAAATTTTAGTGGAGCTCAGAGAATGGAATGACAAAATGAAAGGCACAAACATTGGCATTATAGGCATCCCAGAGGGAGAACTGAAGGGAAATGGGGCAGAAGGAGTGTGGGAGGAAATAATGGCTGAAAATTTCACAATATATTTCAGGGATATGGATGTACATGTCCAGGAAACACAGCACACTCTAAAAAGTATAAATCCTAAGAGGTTTACCCTGAGACATATAATTATCAAATTGTCAAATGCTCAAGACAAAGAGAGAAAACTGAAAGCAGCAAGAGAAAAGAGATCAATCATATTAAGGGACGTTCAATAAGATTAAGTACTGATTTCTCATCTGAAACCATGGAGGCAAGAAGGCAGTGGTATGACATAGTTAAAGTCCTCATAGAAAAAACAAAACTGTCAGCCAAGAATTCTGTATCCAGCAAAGCTGGAATTCAAAAATGAAGTAGAGTTCAAAATACTTACATATAAGCAGAAATTAAGAGAGTTAGTCAACAACAAAACCTGCCTTTCAAGAAATCCTAAAGAGAGTTCTGCAGTTTGAAAGGGAAAAAAAAAGAACAGAAGAGTGAGGGTTACAGGAGATTATAGAAAAGAATATATTATTAAGAATAACTATAAAAAAAAAGGAAATAAAAACATAATATAACATATATAATCCAAGGATGCAAGGAGATTGCAAGTGAATGGTTGGAAAGTGATTTTACATGCAAACAATAACAAAAAATGGGCAGGAGTAAGTGTACTAATATTGGACGAAATATACTTTAATACCAAAGCTATTACAAGAAGAAGTATACTACATATTTATAAAAGGGTAATCTATGAAGAAGAAAGAACAGTCATAAACATTTATGCACCAAACCAGGTTGCCTCAAAATACATGAAGCAAACACTGGAAAAATAAGTAGAGAAATAAATGCTTCTGCAATTATAGTGGGGGCTTTAATAAACCTTTATCATGATTAGACAGAACATCTTGAAAGAGTGTCAATAAAGAAACAGATTTTGAATGATACATTAAAGGAACTAAGCTGAATAGATATATACAGAACATTACATCCAAATATAGCAAGATATATGTTCTTCACAAGTGCATGTGGATCATTCTCCAGGACAGATGACATGCTAATTCACAGCACAAGTTTCAACAAATGCAGAAATATTGAAATTACATGAAGAAATTTATCTGACCACAGCAGAATGAAGCTGGAAATTAATAAGGAGCAGAGAACCAGAATAGACCCAAAGATATGGAAGTTAAACAACACACATTTGCAAAAGATATCACTGACTGCCTTGAAACAAATGGAAATGAGAACACAATGTATCAACACCTATAGGATGCATCAAAAGCAGTGATCAGAGGGAAATTTATAGCCATAAATGCTTGAACTAAAAATTAAAAATAGCTTAAATTGAAGACCTAATGGCACACTAAGAGAAGATAGAAAAAAGACAACAAACTAAACTCAAAGTAAGCAGAAAGAAGGAAATAACAAAGATTAGAGCCAAGTTAAATTATATTGAGAATAAAAAAGCATGAGAAAAACTTAAGAAAACCAAAAGCTGTTTCTTTGAGAAGATTAATAAAATTGACAAACCCTTAGTTAAATTAACAATAAAAAAATGAGAAAAGATGCAAATATATAAAATAAAAAGCTAGGGAGTGGATATCATCACTGATCCTACAGAAATAAAGAGAATCATAAGAGGATACTTTGAATAATTATATGCCAACAAGATGGATAACTTAGATGAAATAGAAAAATTTCTAGAAACGCACAAGCTGCCTACACTGACAAAAGAAGAAACTAATGAACTCAAAAGACCAATCACAAGTAAAAAGTTTGAATAAGTCATCAAAAACCTCCCAATTAAGAAAGGCCCAGGAACAGATGGCTTCACAAATGAAGTCTGCCAATCATTCTGGATAGAATTAAAACCAAGCCTGTTTAAACTCTTCTAAAAAATTGATGTTGAGGAAACATTGCCTAACTCATTCTAGGTTGACAACACTACCATAATACCATAGCCACATAAAGACACCACAAGAAAAGGAAACTACAGACCAATCTCTCTAATGAAGCTGGATGATAAAATCATCAACTAAATATGCAAGATTGAAGAATGAACAAACATAAGGGGGGAATGCAACTATGGACAAGGTAGCCTTATTATTTTAGGAATGAAAGAACTTGCAATATTGATATAAAGGCAGTGACCAACCTAGATTTTGAGGAGAGGGAGAGGGAAGAATTGGTGTAACATGGGAAATTTTTTGAACATGGAATTGTTCTACATGATATTGCAAGAGTGGATACAGGCCATTATACATTCTGTCAAAACCTATAAAATTGTGCAGTGCAAAGTGTAAACTATAATGTAAACTATAGACCATGGCTAGTAACAATGCTTCAGTATGTGTCCATTAATTGTAACAAATTACCATCTTAATATAAGATGTTCTTTATAGGGGAAAATGTGACAGGGTAAGGGGGTAGGGCATATGGGAATCCCCTATATTTTCTATGTGACTTTCTGTAACTTAAAGATTCTTTGAAAACCAAATGAAAAAAAGTAAGACACTGGGAGGACATACAGAAGAAAATGTCAGTGTACATAAAAGATAATAGATCTTACAGCTAACAAAAGACACAATGAAATTTTTTTCTTTTGTATTTTGTTATTTTTGTATTATTTTTAAATGATTTTTATTGTTTTTATTTATTATTATTTTTTGGCTTTGTTTTAGAGGAGATTTTGGATTGCAGAATGATCGCAACTGTGGCAGGAGAGGATCATTGGTGTGGGGTGTCGGTGGTGGGGGAAGCTGTGGTGAGGGGCGCACCTGGGACATGCCTCTATGGCATATGAATGTGTTCAAGTGGTCATGAGGTGTTGTCTCAGTGGGTGGAGACCACAAAATAACCAAAAGAAGAATACTGAACTCCCATCCTGGGGACGCCTGCTACATTTTCTAGCAGAGTAGCCAGAATCCCTGTAGTAATTGAGCAATGCCTAGCAAAGGAGGACAGACCAATACACTAAATATTGATTCTTATGCTTATGCTTATGAACCTCATCCTTGTGAAATTGAAACTTAACTTAGTATTATATATTGCATAAGGGTTACCTACCAAAAGCCTCCTTGTTGCTCAAATATCACTTCTCTCTAAGCCAAATTCAGCATGTAAACTTGCTACCATCCCCTAGCATGGGACATGATTTCCAGGTTGATCCTTCCTGGCACTGAGGGATTATTACCAAGTGCTAGCTAGTGATGCATTTGGAATAACACCTGGACCAAAAGAGAGAAATATTAAATACAAATGAGTTTTAGAGCTAAAAGATCTCAAAGTGATTTTGGAGGTCATTCCAGAGGTTACACTTATACACATTTCAGAAAGATCTTATTGACTACCACAGTAATCACTGCCTCAAGCAGGGCAGCTCCTGAGTGCTTTAGGGACATCTAGTCACTATAGGCAGGGCAGACAATCTCAAGAATTTGGCATCCTCTCAGTGGACCTTAACTTGGAATATATACTTGCCAATGTAACAGACTCATTTATAATTTCCCTACAGATGGCTCTTCTGCCCCTATTATTTTAATCTATAATTAGCACAATACCTATTAAATATTTGTCCCAGGAACTTAAAATTTCTGGCTCTTCATATACTTACTGGTTGAGTCCTGAATCTCAGGAGAGTTACAGCCAATACTTTCTCTCCAGTTCATTGGACTCACCCAGGACAACTAACAAATGGATGATGATGACAATGCCCATCTCAAAAAAAACAGACTATCTTCAACTGCAAGCAATATAGTTCCCTCCATTCATCCCATTGGATCTAAGCCCCCTTTCAATTGGAAGCAGAGAGGGCATCACCATCTTAAAATCCTCAAGTTTGAGGAATTAACAAACATAAGGGAGGAATGCAACTATGGACTAAGGTAGACTTGTTATTATTCTAGCAATGGAAGAACCTGTAACATTGATATAAGGGCAGTGGTACCAGAGGTTCTGAGGGGAGAGAGAGGGAAGAATATGTGTAACATGGGTCATTTTGGGGACATTGGTATTGTCCTGCATGACATGGTAAGGATGGATACAGACCATTATTCATTTTGTCACAACTTATAAAATGGTGCTGTGCAAAGTATAAAGCATAATGCAATCTATAGACCATGGTTTTTAGCAATGCTTCAATATGTGTTTATCAACTGGAACAAACGTACCACTTTAATGAAATATGTTGTTAATGGAGAAAAGTGTGTGAGGGGAGGGGCTGTGTTATATGGGAATTCCCTATATTTTTGATGTAACATTTATGTAATCTAAACCTTTTTAAATTAAAAAAGTAATAAAATAAAATAAAGAAATAGAGACATAAAAGATGCAATCAGTTATGTTAAACCAAACCAGATCAGGCTGGGTTGGGTGTCCAATATGACAGCTGTCCTTATAAAAAGGAAATTTTTTTTCATGCAGAAAAACAAGTGAGAAGACTATATGAACAAGAGGCAGAGATTGGAGTTATGCTGCTGTAAGCCAAGAAAAACCAAATAGCCAGTAACCGCCAGATCTAGGAAGAGAAAATGAATGAAAAATTTCTCGCATCATCAGGAAAGCATGGTTCTTCTGGCAGTTTGTTTTCAGAATTTTAGCCTGTAAAATTGTGAAGCTATATATTTATGATATTTTAAGCCACCAAATTTATCATTTTGAATGACATCACTTGGAAGCTAATACAAACAGAGAGATGACCAGAGGATTTACAACTGTTTGAAAGCTTGAGAGTGAAGCAGGAACTATAGCATCATAACAGCTTCATCAAGCTCTGTTGCACCACTAATCTATAAAATTCCCTGGGACACATAGATATGAAAGGATTAGAAGAAGTACTTTCTCGGAACTAATTATCTAAACCTGACTACAGGATGCCTTGCCTACTGTGCACAACCACCCTGGAATTGAAGTGGCAGAGTGCAGCCAAACAGTCACAGTAGCCCCTGACTTTATGACTTCTTTTAAATTACATGTTAATTATATCATTTTTGTCATTGATTCCTCCTTATCTCACTGCCAGGAATTTTTCTTTGTTCTATTAAAAGGAAAGTCCTTTTATTTCCCTCTGTCAAAAGGAAATTCCTCCAGTCTTCCAGTCATCAGTATTGCATCTATGATAGTCATCTGTCTGTTTTTAACATAATATATAATTTGCCAAATTACTTACACAAGTACCAGTTATCCAGACCTAACAAATTTAGCCACACCTCTGCTGTGCCTTGAGTTTTAAAGGGGGGCCTATTTGAGGTTGGACATTCCATTCACATTTCTGCTACAGTCTCAGCAATATCCCATGAGAAGTTACTCAGAACATAACTGTCAAGTAATTTGGCCAGGATCTTAAGAAAACTGTGACTTTTAGGGAAGAAAAGGTAGAAGAATATATTCCTCATTATTTTTCTAAGACAACAAACTATGGGTATCTTCAAAAAAAGTAATACCATCATCAATTTCTTATCATATCTAGATTTAGATACTCCCATCTACACAAAACCAGGGAAATCATGTCATCCATCAATCTCAATCAGCTTAAGAATTTTCTCAAAATATCTCAGGATGGAACTAGAGAGAAATCCAATCTTTTATATGTATTTCAAGGAAATCTTTCTTATTTAATAAGAAGAAATTAGAAATATCATGATTTCATCAAATTTATCATTCTACAGAAACATACTCTACAAAAAGACTGTAGTTTAATATGCTTAACAATTTCTAAAATTTATTTTTTAACATATTCAATCTTTTCCAGTGTTTTCCAAAAAAGGTATAATTTCTGTAAGAATTAGTGAGAAACACACTATTTCTAACAAGACAGAATTTGTGTGTGTGTGTTTAAAAGCAATTTTATTGAGGTATATTCACATACCATGCAAACGATCTAAAGCATACATTCGGTTTTATCACAGAGTTGTACAATTATCACAGCAATCATTTTAGAGCATTTTCATTAATCAAAAACACCTGGACAGAAGCACCAGAGGAGGGGCAAGATGGCATTGGTTTAGGAGGGCACCTGTGCAGAGCTCCCAGAGCACGGCAGATTGTGGATGGGGTCCTGCCTGGGGGTCTGTGCTGTGGGCATGTGGAGTGAGAAGCTTGGGACATCTATGTGCACAGATTGGCGGCATGGACTGAACGGTAGAGATTTGAAGGTTTAAATCACAGAAGAGTTACAATGGGGGCTGCAGGGGATCATTGGTGGGGTGTGTCTGGGATGGGGGATTCATGGGAGTAAGTTCATCTGAATATACCTGAAAGATATATAAAATTGTTCAAATGATCAAGGGATGGGGCATGGTAACGGTGGGTAGACAATTACTCAGTAAATGAGGGAATCTGAATTCCCAGCCTGGAGAGCTCTGTCACATTCTCCAAGGGAGCAGGAACAGTTCCTTCAGTGCAGACACAGTGTGTGGCAAAAGAGGATGGCCCACTGATCGGTTTTTGCTATTGAGGACTAGCCTTAGGAGTCTTTGCTCTTGTAATTGAAACTTAGCCTACTGTTATGGGGTGCCTAAGGATTGCCACCTGAGAGCCTCCTTGTTGCTCAAATGTGGCCTCTCTCTAAGCCAAACTCAGCATATAAATGCATTACCTTCCCCCCAGCGTGGGACATGACTCCTGGGGATGAGCCTCCCTGGCAATGAGGGATTAATACCAAGTGCCAACTGGCAATACGTTGGAAAAAGACCTTGAATAAAAGGGGGAAAAGGTAAAGAGAAATGAGTTCATGTGGCTAAGAGACTTCACAGATAGTCAGGGGGTCATCCCAGAGCTAATGCTTACTCACACCTCAGTAGGATCTCATAGAATACCAAAGTGGATATCACCCCACAGAGGGTCTCCTGTGGGCTCTGGAGACACCCAGGTCCTATATAAGTGGAGATAGCCCCAGAGATTGATGCCTTATTAGTGGGCTCTTTGTTGGATTCTGTGCTCCTGAGAGTGACAGAGTTGGACTCAAATAAGTCCTCCCTGCACATGGTCCATCAGTCCCTTCTATTCAAACCTATATGTGATGCTGGAGTTTTTAGGTATACTTCCAGAGACTGGAGCCTCTGGACTAACTATGTGTCAGCTGTGCCTGGAATCTCAGTGGAGCTGCAACTCCTACCCTACAGCTCAATGGACTCATCCAAGTGGCCTGGTGAGGAGATGATGATGGGCAATGGCCATCCCAGGGAATGGAAAGGGCCTGCAGCTGCAGGCAGGTTAATCCCATCCACCATATCCATGAGATATAAGCCCTCTCTCACTTGGAGGTGGAGTGGACATCACCATCTCAGTCCTCTCAGGATTGAAGGAGGAGCTATGGACTAGAGTGGACTTGGTGGTATTCTGTTGTAGACATATTGTGATTCAAGCAATGGAAGAAATTGTAACAGTGAGGTGGAGCCAGTGGCCACTGGATGTTTTCGGGGCAGGGAGGGGAGGGGCAGTTGAAATACAGGGGCTTTTTTGGGACTTGGGGGTTGTCCTGAGTGGCGTTGCAGCGACGGATGTAGACCATTTTTCATCAGCATATACTATGCAGAACTGTGCAGGAGAGAGTGTGGTCTATGATATGATCTGTGGTCTATGCTTGGTGGCAAGGCCCTAGGATGTGTATGTCCATTGCGGGTGTTGTG
>JAQZBX010038842.1:0-17665 GCA_029593785.1 Cabassous unicinctus
TTGTTCCCCAGAACAATTGAAACCAAGTACAGAAACAGGTAGAACTAATGCCCATCAGGAGAGTCAGGTCAGGGCATTTAGAGGGGCCACAGACAGATATGGGCCCCAAATCAAAGTTGTGCGTAGAGCTGGCAATGCTGGGAATTGAGTGACTTCTTGTTTGGGCAACTCTATGCCACAGCTCAGTAGAAGCTGGGATTTATTCATTAATGGCTGCCAAGGTGTCTCCTGAGAGCCTCTAGAATTACTTTGCATCAGTCTCCCTGATCATGCCATGAACCTTCTATTCTTGGTCCCAAAGTGGGCAGCTCATACAACGTGGAACATTTTATCGTAGGATCAACTCTAGACGGTGTGTTCCTGACCTCTCTTAGACTATGTCTGAGCCCCATTTTGTCCTTTGGTTTGAAATATATACAGGAAATCTTTGCAACCATCTGGGGCTGGCAGCATCGTTGGAGCGTAGAAAAGCTGAAACAACCCCTTCTCTCATCAGGATTCAGTTGTCTAGCAGTACTTCCCAATTGCTCCTGCACCTTTAGCCTCCTTGCTCTGACCAATCCACCTTCAGTCAACCAGAAGCAGTTCTGTTTTTTGTTTGTTTCTTTTTTATATATTTTTATTTTTAAAGACGCTTTTGATTACATAAAAGTTACATAAGAAATATAGGGGATTCCTATACCACCCTCCCTCACTTTCCCACATTAACAACATCTTTCATTAGTGTGGTACATTTGTTAAAATTGGTGAACACATATTGAAACATTGCTACTAATCGTGGACTGTAGTTTACATTATAGTTTACACTCTGCCCGGCACAATTTTAGAGGCCTGTTTCTTACTGGTCTGTTTCTGAAGGATAGTATATGCATAGTAAGGACTTGGCTCTGGTTGGAATATATCTCCTAAGAATCATTTAGAGGAATGGGGTATCATGTAGCTTAAGGGAGAAGAGCCCAAGGACCAGCACCAGCTTGCCACTTCTGGAATCCTCACTTCAGCCTTCACGGGCTAAGATCTTGGGCAAGTTACTTCACCTCACTGTGCTTCAACCTCCTCTAGACCCTGGACGTAACAATAATACCCACCTGACAGGGTGCTTCGGAGGATTAAATGAGCTCAAGAAGCGTTAGCTCTCTTTGATTTTGATTCAACTACTATTTCTTATGTAGGGATATAATTATTTACTAGCAGCTCAGTAACAGCCTGGTCTTGCTAATCAAATGTGAATTTACCTCTGATCCACTGACATTTTAAAGCAAAACATATGTATTATTTGAACTCTAAGTAGTTCATAGAATTTTTACTTCTCTTTGACTAGAAAAATTCTAATACTCTGCCTGACCACTCTATTGTTTTGTTTTTAACCCCAAATCTGTAAGATAAACTCATTATAACAAGGATTTTTTTTAAAAAAAACCACCTATATAATAGCTAAAAAAGAAAATGAAAGTTCACGTGTAATCCCCCACTCAAAGATAATCATAATTACTAGTTTAGTGTATAAGAGCGCAGGCTTCTTTGTAGATATGGAGATGAGTCGTGATGTTTTCTGCTTTGACAAATCCCGAAATTTCAGAGGCGTAAAACAATAAAGGTTGTGGCTTGATCCCTCAAAATCTGACATGGGCCAGGGAAATCCTCGGCCATCTTATGTTGCTCTCTGTAAAAATGCAGAGGAGGAGTGGAAGAGAGGATCTCCGTCAGTGCTTCCCTGTACCCCATCCATTGCCCAGAGCTGCAAAGGAGGCTGTGTAATGTATATGGAGTATGAGAAATATTCGAACTATAACTGCCTCTGCCACCATATGCATGCACAATATTTACAAAAACAGGATTACATTATGAATTCTCTTTTGTAGGCTATTTTATCTCATGTAACAGTGTGGCAAGACCATCTCTCCACATCAGAAATGCCTGGACAGCAGTTCACTGCATGAAAGGCACGCTAATTAATTTAACTAATTACTTATTGTTAGATATTTGAAATAGATCCAATTTAACAATTCTGCATTGCATATCTTGTAGTTAATTCTTCATGTGCACACTTAATTATTTCTTAAAACTGACTTTCTAGAAGTAGAGTCCCAAAGTGAAAGGATATGCATTTTTTATAACATTTTTATCATTAATGTGGGATTAATGAGTTCTTTGGAAAAGAGTCTACAGAATAATTTCCATAATAAAAACATTAGAATATAGTATTTCCCTGTGTTAAAGCTATTTCAAAATAAATCCAAGGGTTTAACAGATATAAATGCCAATAGAGAAAGAATGTATGCTGCTACTTTGTGTTCAGAAACACACTCTTGATGAGATTGAGGTGAAAAAATATTGTGATTCCACTCAGTCACTACTTCTTCTTAGCATTTGTTGGTTGCCAAATATGTTGTAGGTCAGCCGCTGACAAACTATTTCCCATGGGCCAAATCTGGCCCACCCCTTATTTTCGTAAATAGGTTTTATTAGAACACAAGCACTGTCATTTGTTTATATATTGTCTATGGCGGCTCTTGCCCTGTGAGAGCAGAGTCGAGTAGCTGTGACAGAGACCATATGGCTTGCAAAGCCAATACCCTTCACTAGCTGGCCTTTTCAGAACAAGTTTGCCCGCCTCTCACATAAATGATGGCATTTCCTTCCCTGGGATTCACTTTTGGAAGCACTCAGTGTCCACCTGGCCCTTATTGATGAAGTAAATTTGGATTACCCAGTCAAGGTGTTGAACCATTTCTCTGCTGTGTGATTACTATTTTCCCCTGCTTGTAAATAGTAAATCTTCTATGAGGAGATACTTTAAGAACATGCAAATATCCCTTTTCTTAACAAAGTCTCCCTCCTAATTTTGGCATCCTTTGATGATTCTTGCCTAATCCAGTCTATGCTTTGATGATTGCAGACTGCCGATTTTCCACCTTCAGCACTCCTTCCACATTTGCCAAGTGGCACCAGGCATTCTGTTATAAGCAAGCGCTCTCCTCTCTCTCCCATTCATTCATTTTTTCATTTATTCGTTTGTTTGTTCATTCATCAATTTATTATTGTCATGGACTCACAAATTCCTATTTTGGTGGCTTATAATTTTCACTTTCTGTCCGTTTGCATTTCTTATTTCATGAACTGACTGTTCAAAATTTCTTTTGCCCACTTTTTTCTATCGGATTCTTATTCATTTGTAAGAGTCCTTTATATAGTTTTATAATAGTTGAGTCCTCTGGCAGTTGTACGTGTTACAGTCATCTTCTCTCATTTTATTGCTGGTCTTCCCCTCTCTTAATTATGTCTTTTGATTAGGGAAAGTCCAATTTACAGTCTTTTCCACTGTGGTGCAATGTTTCATACTCGTTGTTTAAGAACTTATTTCTACCCCAAGGTCATTAATATGTTCTCATGGTATCATCCAAGTTGTTTCAGTTTTTCCTTTTGCATAAGCACAGTAATCTATCTGGAATGTTTTTGTGTAGAGTGATGATGGCAGGGTCCATCTTGTTTTTTCCATACAGATAGCCAATTGTGCTTCCAATATTTATTAAGTAGACCTGTCATTTCCTCACTGCTCTGAAGATTCAACCTGATCGGAAATCATATGTCCATATATGAGTGGCCCTTTATTTTATTGTTTGTTTCTCTACCACAGTACCCATAGCATACTGCTTTAATTATTTTAGTTTTACAAGAAATTTTGATAGAACAAATCTTCCCAGGTGTTCTTTTCAAGAATGTTTGTATTTTTTCTCAGTCCTTAGTTAATTCTGATAAATTTTAGAATCACTTTGACAAGTGCCTTAAAAAACCTTGTTGAGGTTGTTTTGTTGTTTGCATGTTCGTGTGTTTGCAATTACCCTGACTCTGAGGATTAATTTGGGGAGAATTGATGTATTTTCAGAGAATGTTCTAAACCATGACCATGATGTATCTCTCCATTGATTAACTTTTCATTAAACACTCTGAATAGCATTCTGTAGTTTTCTCCATACAGTTCTCGCACAACATTTTTAAAGATTTATTCTTAGGTCCTTGTTAAATTTTTATGCTATTATAAAAGACGTATTTTTTTATTTTTATTTTCAAATTGTTGTTGTTATGTAGACATAGAAATAATTTTGCAGATTGGTTTTGAACCCAGAATCATAGTTATATTCTCTTATTCTAATGAATAAGTTATAGGTTCCTTGGGATTTCTCCATGCACCTCCTCAGATTCTCTCAGCCTCACCCATTTTCTGGGCTCTCTGCTTCTTGCTTGCAAATGGAAAGACCGGGTTGCTGCCGCTGCAGCTACCACCTTTTCTAATAGCACCGATAAGTGTCCTCCCTTTCTAGGAATCAGGGCTGGGTTAAGACCGTTTACAATTAACACACCAGCCAGGTTGCTACAGTGATTCCAGTGACCAGGCCCTTCCCTTCCAAACACAGGGAGGCTCTGGCTCCTTCGAGCATTTCCAGACCTGGATGGCGCATCATGCTTCTGGGACTGTGACCTGACTTTTCCAGCAGTGATCACAGTAATCAAATGACACAAACCACAGGTAGAGTAGGGGATTGGGGAGCTAGCAAGTGAATCTCTCTTTCTTCTTTCCTCCAATGCATTGTGCCAAGGACAGATTTTCTTTATAGCCATGTCATATATGTCCTTAGCGTGAGCAACTGGTTGCATCTCTTCGTCTCTTCGTGGTCTGTGAAACTCTGGCCAGCTCAGTGATGCATCACCTTGTATTTACTTTCTATCCTCCCTGACTGACCCCTTTTGCTTCCATTCTCACTGTTCTGTGATTGTACCTTCCAATAAAGTGTTAGCACATAAGCTTAACTAGACTCTGTCTTTTAGGGCAGGGCGTCCAAATAATAATGTGCCTACAACTCTTGTAAAATGCAGATTCTGATTCAGTAATTCTTGTGTGAGCATGAGACCCTGTATCTCTAACGAACTCCCATATGATTCAGGCTTACTGGTTTGTAGACCACATCTTGAGTAGAAAGTTTCTAGGTTACCCAAGATAAATATACTTACCTTTCCTATTCCCTGGAAAATCATGTTTAAGATTGGAATTATTTCCTCTTTAAAATTTTTGTTGAACTCACTAGTGTAGTTGTAGCAGTCTGGGTCCAATCAGGGACATAAACCACACACTAGGTTAAACAGGGGGAGTTTAACATAAAGAATCATTAGCTGTGATAAGACTGTAATTAAAAGATATAAGGAAACACTATTATGGTACCCTGGGACTGAGGGCGAGTTCCCAAGGAAGGCTAAATTTCAAAGGGGCCCAGACCTTGTTCAGCCCACCGGATAGTGGAGAAGCTCACTGGTTTGACCAAGCAAGAACCCGTCTAGAGTTGCAGAGCACGTGCTAGGCTTGCCCTAAATGCAGGCATGTTTGCAGGAAGTCGGCATCCAGTGGCATGGATGAGCAGTGGGAGTCCAGGTGCTGGTGGGGGCAGGAACACTTTGGAGAGCGTGAGGGCTTTGGTTTCTCTGTCAAGAGGGCTGTAAAAAGGTTCTGGCTAAGGCTGATCCTACAAGATCAGAGAGGAGCTGCATTCTGGGCCCACGGCTGGACCAGGCTCTACCAGCAGTCCTTACACCCACACGACTGACCTAGTGGGGGAGAAGCAGGAAAGCATCTTCTTCCTGCATTGTCCTTCTAGCACCCTCTACTGAGAAATTTTAACATTGTGGTCACTCTAAAGAAGAAATACTTAAAAGAATTCCACTGCTGATCACAGAATATATATTGAGGGGTGCTTTGGAGTTGAGATGCAATAAATCGGTAGCTGGCACAGTATTCATCAGAACCAGGTGATTTTCTTTTTTTTTTTGCAAGATTTTTTTCTTACTGAGTTAATTTCTTCAATCACTGTAGGATTATTTAGGTTTTGTATTTCTTTTTCTTCTCCAAGTCACCAGGGGTCACTATTATTCAAAGGCCACCTTAAACTAAATCTAAATCTTTATAATACCTGCATAACCAGAGGATTGGAAACTGGTTTGAAATTCTCCATGGACTTTGCCACTGATTATACACTTCCTCTGAGTACATGGCTATTGGGTATCTCAAGATTTCTTTTTTGGACGGGTGGGGCATGCAGAATTTCCTATGGCATGTCCCATTGGGTACAGACCTTGCCATTTCTTTTCACTCTTCCTGCTCAGAAGGCCATCAAAAACAAGATTCTCACATAATGGGATTGCCATACCATCAAGGTAAAAGTGACTTCCATATCTCCTTAACTTTTTAGGTACTTATTTTCTTATTATTTATTTGGAATATTTAATAATAGTTTTTAAAATTTCATCCAATTTTTTAGCTGTTTTCAGTAGCAAGTATCAGAAAACTGTATGAAACATATTCCATTTTTTTCCTTCCATGATGTTAAATAAAGAAACTTGGATATATTTTGGGATAAAATTTAAATTTGCAATATTCTTAAAGATGAAATAGAAGAATTAAAATACATTTTCTGCTGTTGTGGACAGACGCTGCTCCCCTCCTGGTCAGAACCTCTCCTTCCTTTTTTCCTCCCTCCTAAGTTTTACACAGATGCATACTAATATACTTGTTTTTATTATGGTTTTTCTGTGGGAAAATGTATGAAAAGCATTCATACTTTTCTTCTCATACTCCTGACTTACGTGTTTTTTACTATAAGCTTCTAGGAGGATTTCTTAAGCTGCTTTTCTAATTTCCTGATTTACTATTCGTTTGGTTTTTAGGGTCCTCGTTATATTTTTCATGTTTAGGATAACAATTTACCTCTGAAAGTAACCTTCTCTGCTTTCGAATTGTTCCTTTTCCATTGATACAATATATTATGGAATCCTATTGAGACCATAGATCAGATTTTAAAACAGTTTTTGCCTGGCTTTTTTTGTTTGTGGTGCATAATCTCCTTCGTTACAGGATGTTTCCTCGGATGACTCAGATGCATGCACTTCTTTCAAACAACAGAATTTTTTCCTGTATAATATTTTTCTTTGCTTTCTTTTCCTTTCAGACTCTTATTTGCATCCAGTATGGAAAGTTCAAATAAGTTGTGTGTGTGTGTGTGTGTGTGTGTGTGTGTGTGTGTGTGTCTGTGTACATACATATACATATCTCCATTCTCTGCCTCCATGTTCACATGTCTGTCTGTCTGCTTCTTCTCTTCTTCTAAGGACATCAGTCATATCGATTAGTGCTCACCCTAATCCAGTTTGGCTTCAGCTTAACTAATCACTCTTCACAGACTCTATTTCCAAATAAGGTTATATTTATGGTATCTGCGGTCAGGAATTGAACATATCTTTTGGGGGGATACAATTCAACTCATGAAAAGGCACTATTTTCAAGTGGTGGCAAGCTATTTTTGTCTATTTCTGTTAAAAAAAATACAGGATGCTCAGGTTACTACAAGAGTAATTGGTAAATGCCAATTCAGCTTTGTAGATTTGAGAAATTTTGATTAATCAGTGCATCTGCTGGTACTCAATGTGGTGATAAAGAGGCTATATGTAGGTGAAATACAGGTCCCCCAATCCAAATGTGGAATCATTAAAAGTGTGAATAACCATTGGCATTTAAATTACTATTGTAATCTTCAGCTTCATGATTAGAAAACTTAAGGTAGTAATATGAAAATTTCAGTGAATCACAATAATAGCTTCCATTTATTGGATGCTTTTAATGATCTGGACACTGTGGTAACAACCTGACATATTTCATTTAAGCTCCATAAGAGCTTTGTGGCCCATTTTACAGAATAGTAAACTGAGGCTTAAATAGATTAGATAGTTTACATCTGGTCATATAGTTAGGTGATGGCAAAGCACAGTCTTGAACCGACATTTTTCTGATTCTAAAGTTGGTGTCCTTTTCATTAAACCATGTTGCCTCATGCATTGACATTCTGTGTAAGCATCCTTTTTGCTGTACTATATTTACAATTAGTAAATTGTAAATACTATATTTACAATTCAATTGTAATACTATATTTACAATTCAATTGTAAATTGTAAATACTATATTTACAATTCAATCTTTGATTATCGTACCTTGAGGTGAATGTTTAAAATGTTAAGTGGCTGTGAACAAGGATTTTTCACAAACTATTATAATGATTATCACCCTTTCAATAAAGGTAAGGTAAGTTAAAAGTACAGTATGTTTAAGGAAAATATTGGACATATTTTCATTTAAAGTGTACAATGAATCTGTGCCTCAGGAGAAAATAAGTCAATGAGAGATATATTCTTATTTCTGATATAACAGCCACGGAGAAGAGCAACTCTTTAGGATCCAGCAGTGTGCTGGAAGCAGTACTGTCCTGAGACCTGACTGATAAATATTCAGGAATCTTGTGAGCTACTTGTTAAATATAGATATAAACATTTAAATTATAACATTTTACAGTTAAATTGTATTTTAAAAGGTGGTAAATACTCAGGACTACTTCCTAATGACTTTATTATTTTAGTATTGTCGCTGCTCTTGAGGTTATACACTTCTAGTGTATCTGTATGGTGGAAATCTTATATAATGCTGTAAAAATTTTGAGAAAATATTCTTCCAGTATTCAAAAACTATTTATCCAAGTCAGCAAAGAGTCACTAATGTAACTGACAAAGGAGTGAATTTCCAATATATGTAGTGATGAAACTGAAAAAAAAAATCAATTTAATGAATATAATTTATTTGAGGGTGAGAAATAGCTTACCACTATATCATATATCAGATTAAATGGCAATAAATTTATTAGGAAAAGAGTTTGCAGATTGGGATGCAACTCTCCCTATCAAATCAAGGTTGATTTGCAGCCATAGGTTCGCTATGCGTGCAACCATTTGGCAAAAAATTAATGAAACCATTCTGTGATAATCAATTGGCTGTACGAAATTTACAATAAAGAGTATTGTATAGTTTATTATTGTTTTTAAGTTGTTTGCTATATATTCTTAATCTCAGTAAAATTAATAATAAACTTAAATATTTATATATACATGCACATGTTTTTTCCCCCAGAGAACAAGGTACAACACACAACCAATCAGGCTCCTAGAGGGTGTGTAACTGCTATTTGCCCCAGTGATGTTAGGAGACCCAACACATCCCTAACGGTTTCCTCTGTAGACCAAACCAAGCAAATGAAAATGTAAGAACAGCAGTAAACAACCAGAAGACTCATAAATACCATAGCCATCACCTGTGATACTCAACCTGGTATGATTGTTCTGTCTTGAGACCACAGGTGGGGAAAGGTGGGAGTCAGGTGGTTGGTACCTGTGGTAAGGAAGAAATAAAAAAATGCTGTCACAACCCCAGAAGCTCAGTGACTCACAGTTTAAATCCATGCTCCCCTGCACAGTCCAATGTGGTCTGATGAATTGGAATAGAGGCTCAGCACACTCATCCACCTAGTAGCTCCACTATCCTCAAGGACCTCAGGGGCCTCACAGGATCCCTTGTTTCTCGTCAGCCCACAAGGACAGTGCACGGTGGTTTGAGTGGGAGTTTTAGGAGCTAGATCCAGAAGTAGCATTCCACACTTCAAATCTACATCTCATTAACCAAAATTCAGTTGGCAATGAAGACTTGGGAAAAGGTAGTCTTCCCACATATCCAGGAGAAAACTGAAATGAAAATTTATTAAATATATTATTGTCTCTGGCACTACTTCCCTCTTTTTCTTCTTTGTTTAGCAGCTGCATGATCAGAGCATTTTCTCTTTTAAAGTATATGTCAATGAAGATAGTCTGTATAGTTGAACTATATGGTAAACATGAAATGACTTGGATAAACTAATTGATAGCAATTCCTTGCAGACATGCAGGTTTTTAGATGGTTCCCAGGTTTTCTAATGTAAGCACTTTGGTGGGACATTGTGGAAGGGATGAGATAAGAGGTTAAAAGGATTTTCTGGTTCTGGTTCAGATGGATATAGTTAGTTATTCAAAGTATTTGGCCAATTAATATATCTATCACTGGACAAGTAGCTTCCTAGATGTTTTTGCAGTCTCTTGATTTTTTCCCAAACTTCATGTTTGTGTGTAGAGGAGCGGGGAGATAAAAAGAGGCATTAAGTACATAAAGCATGGAGAAGTCCAAGAAATGGCATCCCTGAAGACTAAAATCACTGTGCTACTTTCCAACGTGTTCCAATGTGAACTAAGAGTAATGTGCTTTCATGTGGGTATTGTGTGTGTGTGAGTTTGCACGTGTGTAAATGACTTGCAGAACTATTTCTGGAGCATGATTCTAAGGTCATTGCGGTAGGAATGGGCTTCTGGAACAAGAGCAAGCAAACAGGCAGTCTTCCTTTTCCCAATCTGGTCCCCAGGAGTGACATACATGTGAGGAGGTGCTCCCACATGCCTCTTCCCATCTGCTTCCTAGGCCTTCTGAACAGAATGGATATGCTGAGAGTCACAGCAAAGCCAGAGCCACTGCTGCCAATTGGCCCGAAGACACCTACCCTCCTGGCATTTGGCACAACTCAGCTTACACACACTTTCGTGAGCAGCAGCAGCCCAGGCCTGTCCACTACAGGAGATGCACATACATTAAAGGGCGATTTTCCATGGATCTCTCTCCTCCATAAAGCAAAGAGGCCATGAAAAGATAGGAAAAAGCCAAGTGTCCAGAAACCAGCACGTAAGGAATAACTAGCATAACACAGGGCCTCCTTTTATTCCCCAGTTGCTAGGAGCCGCAAGCCTCCCTCCCGTGGCGCACTTGCCGGAGTCCCTCCTTGGGGTCTGTGTGTGATCCACCATCTGTCACATGGAGCACGCCGAGAGGTCTTCCTACTCCTGCAGCCCGCAGAGGAATGGCAGGTGAAGGTGGGCCAGGGGAAGCACGTGTCCCCCTGCTCTCCGAGGGGCGGCTTCAGGTAAGCTATAACTATAAATCAACCTTGGAATAAATTATACTCCCAAACATCAAGGGTTGGAACTCCCTTCACTATCTTTCTGCTATCTATTTTTTTCTCTTTAATTTTATTTTAGTGAAAGGGAGAATCACACTGCAAAAAAAAGAGAAAAGCAGAATATATGTGTGTGTGTGTGCTAGAATTAGTGGGGTGGGGTGGGTGTGTCTACAGAAGGTCAGCACGAGGGAATGAGGAAATTGTTCTATCACCTGATTGTGGTGATGGGTACACAACCCCGTGCATTTGTCAAAACTCACAGAACAGTAAACCGCAAACAATGAATTTCCATTTATAAAGTAAAAAATAA
This sequence comes from Cabassous unicinctus, assembly GCA_029593785.1. Classification (NCBI taxonomy): domain Eukaryota; kingdom Metazoa; phylum Chordata; class Mammalia; order Cingulata; family Chlamyphoridae; genus Cabassous; species Cabassous unicinctus. The sequence goes on from JAQZBX010038842.1 coordinate 11,212, forward strand.
ATTTATAAAAATTTCCAAATATATAACTAGCCCTTGTAACTCCCTTGATGAGGAGGATAACATAAATTAAAAGGACAAAAAAAAAATTAATTGACTGAATTGTCCTATTCCATCCAATATTGTAACCTCTAACCACCTATGGCTACTTAGAGCTTGAAATGTGGTGAATCTGAATTGAGATGTGCTTTAAGTGTAAAATACACACTGGATTTCAAGGAAAGTACACAAAATGTGAATTAATTAATTTTTATATTGATTGCAGGTAGAAATGATAATATTTTAATAATTTTAGATAAATTGGGTTAAATAAAATATATTATTAGCATTAATTTCATCTCTTTCTTTTACATTTTTAATGTGGTTTCTAGAAAATTGAAAATTACATTTGTGATTCACATATTTCTGTTGGACAACACTGACTGATACTATGTTCAAAAAACAGGAGCATTATAAAATGAGTAATTAGTTTGGAATCTCCCTAGCTAGCTCTCTCCCCTCACCTCCCACTGCACCCTAATTTCATGCTCATTTCCCAAAGCTCCACTCCCCACCATCTACTCTTTCTTATCTCTGTTCCATTTCTCTTTGGAATACTTATATTATAGTGAACTCTTATATTATAATCTTTAGTCAGATGGCTCCTAAATTAACATGTCCAATCCAGCATCTAACTAAACCAAGTGTCTTTCCAACCAGGGGCAATTTTATTCCCCAGGGGACATTGTCACTGTCTGGGGACACTTTTGGTTGTCACATCTGGAGGGCAAGGTGGTGCAACTGGCACTTAGTGAGCAGAGGCCAGGGGCACTGCTAACTACCCTATACTGCACAGGGCAGATGTCTAAAACAAAGAATTATCTTGCTCAAAATGTCAAGAGTGCTGAGGTATAAAAACTCTGATAAGCATTTGTCTTTATACTCATTCATTTATACAGCAAATGCTTAATGCTAATCTTGCATCAGATTATCAGAAACAAAACATGTGTTTGGAACAATGTAGACAATGCATGATAATGTCATCCTGAGGGACAAGTGTAATTGGTAAAAGCATGGATGATTTCTCACCTGTATCCATTTTCCCACTTGCTGACAAGATATTTCTACTTAAACTCAACACAGCTAAAATTAACTCATGATCTTTCCCTATCACCTGTAGCAACCATTCTCCAAGTATATAATGATTATTTTAATGTCTTAGGTTAGAAAACTGGGTGAAACTTTGACCATCTTTTCCAGATCCTCCATCTCTTACCACGTTGTTTTATTTATTTTAATCTCTAATTTAGTCAATATAAATAATTTTGCTCATGTTCTTCTTCTCCAACTGTGAATAAGCAATTTGGGTTCAAATCACTATATTAAAAAGTATAAATACAAACTATTGTCCCAGCATGTAATCCAGTGGAGGTATGTCATATGTTACAGAAAAGATGACTATAACATATGTAGCATATAAGTGATAAATAGCCGGTAGAGATTAATGTAATGGAAATCCTGGGGCAATTAAGATCAATATAAAAATATGGAAACTCTGAGCAATTTGCATGTTATGCTACTCTAGATTTCTTATACTTGTATTTTTAAAATACACTCCCCCACTTTCTGCTATAAAAATCCTAGATGTCATTATTAGTCTAATTTCTTAAAACATGAATTTCATCATGGCATTTCTCAAGCTCCAAAATCAACAATGACTTCTTCTTCCCTAAGGTTTTAAATATCTCAATTTCTTTCCTCAACTTTGAAGACATTCTACAATTTGACCCAACCTGGTCTTTATGTCTCACAAGAGAAATGCCACACAAGTCAGGTGGGCCTATTTATACCCAAACGGTCAGTCCTGCCTCCATGTTTTTGCTGGATTCCCCTCCTCCTTTCTTTGCTGATATCAATTCAAGTCACCTTTCTAAGTCCATCTCAAGTCCCCCTCCTTCCTGAAGATTTCCCTACCACTCTACCTTCTTTCCCCTTGTACTCATAATCAGTACCATCTAAAATTGAACATTCTTATTCTCTGGGAAGGAAAAGCCAGTCCTTTCAATACTTCCAATTACCTAACACAGGCCCTAGAAGAAGCTCAACACTCAACACTTTTGACTAAAAGTGGTTAGAGAAAGAATTGTTGATATTGTGTATTTGGAAAAGAAATTTATGCTTATTCCATGAAAAAAAGAAAATTTATTTAACTGATTTATTTAAACAAGCAGATCAAAAGCTGTTCCATCTAAGTATGTGTTGACCTTCAAAGCAATCAACTTGTGGACTAAACACATTCTACCTTTCAAACTTTACTATTTTTTTTAGAATTTCTTTGAGTGACTGTGGGTGTGAACTATTGTTAAGTAGGACCTTTTGTTGAAGTTACTTCAGTTAAGAGTGTGTGTGGTCCAGTTCAATTGGGATAGTTCTTAATCCTATTACTGGAGACCTTTATACATGTAATGAATTCAGATATACACATCTGAATTTCTATATATATATAGAAAGCCACAGGAAGTACAAGGCAGAAACCAGCAAAACCCAGAAGAGAAGGGAAAGACCAGGAGACATTGCCTTTTAACAGAAGATCCGAGGATAGCCAGTAGCCAGCCCCAGAATCCCGGTCTTCAGGAAAATAACATAGCCTTGAGGATTTAGACTTGCTTTTAGCCTCAAAACCATAAGATAATAAATTCCTATTGTTTAAGCCAACTCCTTTCACTGTATTTGTTTGAACAGCTTAGGAAAGTAAAACACTAGCAATCCCACTGCTAAGTATTCACCTAAGAGAAATGAAAACATGTTTCCACAAAGACACATATTCAAATGTTTATAGTAACTTTATTATAATTGTCAAGAAACAATTCAATTGTCAACTAATGAATGAATAAACAAATTATTTTATATCCATACAATAGAATATTACTTAGCAATGAAAAGCAACTGATGATGCATGTAACAACATGGAAAAATCTCAAAAGCATTAAGCCAAATTAAAGAAGCCAGGCATAAAGGCTACAGTACTATATGATTCCATTCATATGAACATTCTAGAAAAAGCAAAACTATAGGGACAGGAATCATATTGGGAGTTGCCAAGTTCTTGGAGTTAAAGGTGAGAATTGATTCCAAAGGGGAATGTAGAAATTTGGGGGATGAAGGGAGTATTCTGTATCTTAATCGTGGCAGTGATTTCATCACCATATACACTTGTCAAGTCATCAAATTGAACCCCTAAAAGAGTAAATATACCTGAATAAATCTGACTTTCAAAACGTGTTCTAAATAAGAATTACTGGATAGCTTATTGGGAGCAACATGCTAACCTGCATTACTCATTTGGATACATAAAATAGAGTTAACGTCAATCCAATTATTTAACGATCTCGTTTGGCATTTTTTAAAAAAGAATGTTTTTCACATTTAATAGTGACGTAACTCATGGGAAGAGGCCCATCCCAGACGAATGCCTCACAAATACTTATTAATTGGCTAAGCCAAGACTGTTTTGTGCTGCTCCTCACTACACTCCAGCTTTCTTTCACCAAAAAAGCACACCGTTAAGAGAGAAAAGCCTGTGATTTACACCACCTAATAAGACTTGCTGGTTCCAGGGCAGCTAAATCTTAATGATTGAGTGGGTAGGAGTTGACAGCAGGTTGAGCCCCTTGTTCAGAGTTTTAACTGGCAAGTTTTAGGCTGCAGTGTCTCTCAGTGAAGGTAAAAGATGGCCGTCAAGATTCAGTGTATTCTACACTACAACTGCAAAAGTGGAGGAACCTTGGCTGCTGGAGAACGAGACTGGCGCTTTTCCCTCCCCCCGCCCCGCCAGTGCGCGTGCGTGTGAGAGTGTTGGAGCGTAGGGCAGGAGACCTCACAGAGATGGGCCAAACTGAATAAGATTTCAAATACCACCGTTTAGACTTTAGCACCGCCTATATTCAGTACCTACTTGTAAAACTCCCATCACAGCTGGCTGATTTGGTGCATAATAATAAATCGGATTTTAGGTTCTGTGAGGCATCCCAGTCTTTTTTGAGCATTGCCCAATCTTATGAGCTGGTACAACGAACTCAAGCAGAGCCAAATAGGTGCTCTATTAGGTATTATTTCTTTGAATCCTCACAGCAACTATCTAAGGTAAATACCATTATCCTCATTTCCGCCAATGGGGGGAATAAGCTTGGAGGCATTTGCTGAAGGTCAGGCATGTAGTATGTTTTTCAGAGGAACTAAAGATAGTAAGTGGCTAGACCAAAATAGGGCCCCAAGCCTTCTGATTCTAAATCCAACTGTGCGAGTCTTCCTGGAAATCTGCTGATGTACTCTTAACAGAGTTACACATTTCTGCTGAGTCTTCTTCAGAATGAAGTTCCACCTCCCACTTTGACTGACTACCAGCACCCAGGAACTTCCTTGAACTCTGCTCATTCTGTTGGACATTGTCCATACATGTCTATTGATCCTTCTCTGTCTTCTAAGCTTTAAATGAGAGTGAAAGATGTGAAGTCACGTTTTGATATTCTATAGCTTTTTCTGCTTAGTCATGCCACTTAGCAAAGTGTTATGTGAGAGGCAAGGCATAAGCTATTTGCTGAGTCCGTGAAAAGAGGCTTATTTTCTTCTTTACAATATATAAAGCATGTTCACATGCAGCATCTAATTTTATTTTTTACCTTGGCATAAGACACTGCTCTGAGACCAAACATCTCCACAGTGGTGGTTAATCAAGGCTACTTCTCTTATATCATTATTACTTCTCTCTATGCTAAAGGACAGGCATGAAGAAGAAATCCTTTTAATAACTTACTGATAGGACATGGGGGAGGGGGAAATATCAGCAAGCGGTCCTAAATCAGGATTTCTCTCCCTGCTTCAGGTTAACTGGGGGCAGGATTCCGTGCTTGTTAAATGCAGCAGGCAGTTCCCATCCTGGGACTGCTAATCTGAGTTACTGAAGCCTGGGAATCTGCATTGTTTTAAGAAGTTACTCCATGAACCTTTCACATAATATTTTTTTATTCTGGTTGCCCCACCAGAGATCATAAGCTGGAGGGCACTGTATAAGGTGTCTCTTTAATATTCTTCTGGCTCTCTTACATGATTTGCTGTATTCAGTTCACTGAGACACTTGTGACTATACTGCCAGACCCCCAGAAAGAGTTAATTAAAATAAAATAATTGATTTTCTTGGCTAAGTAGAGTGCAACCGTCATTCTGAAGCTTCTGTGGTCTCTGATTAGTTCACTTATAGCCTGAGAGACAACACTGACATGGATTTGGGGTTATTTTTAATGAGATTTTTTTTCATTTAATATCCAACCTTAATACTTACAGCCACATTCCTTTAGAAAATGAAAACTTTTAGGTTTTGAAGGAAAGAATGAAAGCCTTAATAATTGTGACATTGCTACACACTCCATCTTTGCATTAGAATTTCACCAGTGATATAAAATGAAATGCATTTAGCTCCATGGCTCCTGGAGTGTTGTGCAGCTAAACTTGAATTATCAAGGTAAGCTAACAGGAGAAGCAGTGTAGAACCGAGAAGCAAATGTTCTCACATAAAGGGTTCCACTAGGTAAAGCAATCTTTTGTCTGCTGAGAAACATAGCCTTGGCTCATACAAAAAAAAAAAAAGGCTATTGTCTAGGAAGGAGAGAGGAAACTGATGTGCGCTGTCCAAGTCTAAGACTTTAATATTCAAAACAAAGAAAAAGATATGCATACCAGCCAGCTTTATCTTCCTCGTAAGCCTACACCACCAGGGTTTCTCAAACTCTGCACAAGTCTCTGTTGTGGGGCAATGCCCTGTGTACTGTAGGATGCTCAGCAGTCCCCACTGCTCTCTACCCTAGATGCCAGCAGCCACCCCCCAACCCCCACAAGTTGCAACAACAAAACATGTCTCCAGGCATTGCTTAATATCTCCTGGGGTTCCAAATCGTTCCTGGTTGTATACCTATTCACCTCTAATTTTTTCTTCTGCAATAATAAAAAATTAAAATGTTATAGGAACTCTTTAAGATGTGTTGAGAAAAATTAAAACTAAATTTATTTAAATATTTGAAAAACACTCAAAAGCTACATCAAGATGAAAGATGCAGTTGAAGAGAGAAATGGATTCCGATTAATGTATAATGAAGCAACTTACATAATCAGGTGATGCAGATGGGAAGTGCTAAGTGAAGATTCAAACTGTTAAGGTCTGAAGCAAGATAAGCATCCTAGAGTCCTGCCTCTAAAGCAACAGGACAAGGCTTATTTGATATGCTAAGTAGACCCTGACATAATCAGAAAAATGGAAAGAGCAGTTTAAAGAACAAGCAGTCTCCTATTTTTAAATTGTTGCTTTGTAATCCAGATGTATAGAACTCAGACAGCCCTCCGTGCCATTCTGAGCCTAACCTCTGTGGGTATTAGTGCCAGGCAGGTATCTTGTATCTCCTTGCCCAGCCTCATTCCATTCCCCAAA
>JAQZBX010038843.1:0-23260 GCA_029593785.1 Cabassous unicinctus
GTTTTTAATGAATGTAACCTATTCTAAATGCCCAATGCAAATTAGGCATTTCAGGCTTACATTTACCCAAATTTTAGCATTAACGTTTAAATAGACAAATCATGGTGATAACTCTTCCTGTATTACAATGTAAATAGCTTTGAATACACAGATGTTGGTGGGGTGGAATAGAATTGACATCTTTATATTTGGTAATAAATACTCCATTTATGTTTGAAATGTCACTCCCATTAGATTTTCTTTCATACTCTCAGTTACATTTTATATTTCTCTTCTAGTTTCTCAAATATTTCATTAGATTTGTGCCTAGGCACTTCATGATTTATGCTGCTATTGGAAATTATATTTTTAAATTATTATTTTAATTGCTACTACTAGAAATGAATCAACTTTTGAATATTTTTCTTCAGTCCATTACATTGGTGAAAAAATTTATAATTGTTATACTTTGTAGATTTGTATATGTGAATATTTTTCAATTTTTTCAGATATTCTGATGTTAAATGATTATTACATTCCCCGAATAAGCTTAATTTCATCATTTTTATGCTATTGCCATTTTTTTGTTTTCTATTTTAATTTTTCAGTTTTATTGCATTGATTTGCTAATATTTTATTAAATTTTTATATTTGTATTTTGAGACCTATCTGTAAGAGTTTTCATCTTTTGCTACCTTTATTTGAACCTGGTATCAAAGTTTTGAGGATTTTATAAAATGAAAAGTGAATAATTTTCATTTTCTATTGTTTACAACAATTTTTATGTGACTAAATTTTTTGCAAGATATTTTTATAAAACTTTCTTATATAGATATGAGGGGGAATATTTTAATGACCTTAGGTTTGGCAGATATTTTTAAATAACCCTTAAAAAGGCATGATTGTAGAAGGAAAAAAAAAAACAGCAATAGATTGGTCTTCAACAAAAATTTTTAAATTTGCTTTTCAAAAGATATAGATAAGAGTATGAAAATACAAGGCATAAACTGGGGCAGCTTTTTGCAGAATATATATCTGATGAACTATGTCTAAAGTATATTCAAATAAAAACACTAATAATTCAATAGCAAGAAGAAAAACAACCTGATATTTTAAAAAGTAAGGAAATTAATTGAGCACGCATTTCACAAATAAAAGATATGGCAAATAAAAATTGCTTAACAATCTTAAGGAAAATGCAAATTAAAATCACAGTAAGGTACTACTAAATATCCATTAAAATAGCTAAAATGAAAAAGACTATTACAAATTTTGTCACTTATGTGACGCAACTGGAACTCATACACTATTGTACAGAATGCAAATACAACCACTTTGGAATACAATCTGACAGTCTCTTACAATGTTGAAGGAATACTTAGAATATTACTTTCCGCCCTTAATTATCTATCCAAAGGAAAATGACAAATATATCCATAAAAAGATGTGTACACAAACTTTCAGAGCAGCTTAAATTGTGTTATATTTACACAATAGAAAACTATTCAACAATAAAAAGACTGATAAGCACAAAAGCATATGTGAATCTTAAAACCATTATGTTAAATTAAAGATGCCAGGCAAAAAGTGTTTGTACTGTTTTTCCATTTATATATAACTCTAGAAAATGCAAACTAATTTCTGACAAGAAGCATTATCAGTGGTTGCCTGGAGATGAGGGAGTGTATGGGAGGCAGGAAAGAAGTACAAAGGAATCCAAGGGATATTTGGGGAGTGAAGGATATGTTCATTATCTGGACTCTGGTGATGGTTTTCTGGGTGTATACATATGAAAAAACACATCAGATAGTACACTCTAAACATGTTAATTATAGTGTGCTGATCAGAGAATATAAATTATATCTTAATAAACCTATTTTAGAAAGAAAGTAAAACACCATCTGGGCCAGTGTGTGATTTTTCTTCACTGCTATTTTTTCCTTTTGGTCTTTAATTGTTTGTGGTCCTTTTTGAAAGGGAGTGGATGGTACTGATTAGGTTCATTAATACTTGTAGATAATTCCTGGTTTTAAATTTCTTCTTGAGTTGGTTTTCTAAGTTATATGTTCCCAGGGATTAGTTCGTTTTACCTACATTTTCAGTTACCTTGGCAAAAGGCTGGTTGATGATAGTGATCGCTTATAATTTTTAAATTTTTGCTCAATTTGTATTTATGTCCTCTTTCCCTTTCCTAACATAGTTTATTTGAGCCTTCTTTTTTCTTATGTAGGGTTAAGCTTTTAAAATAACTAAAGGTTTTAGGTTTTTATACATATTAAATTTTGTTTCCAATTTTATTAATTTTTGCTCTTAACATTATTATTTATTTTTCTTTACATAAGTTCACCTCACTTTGTTGCACTATTTCCAACTTTCTAATTTGGATGATTTTCAAACCCTATCCTTTAGAAAGCATTTTAAGGCTATAAATTTTCCTTATTTATCCTTTTAATGCTATCCAATAAATTTTGATATTATCCTCATATTTCTATTTTAAGATTTTTAAATCCAATTATGATTTTGTCTTTGGTCTATTAGTTATTTCTAAGAATATTTTGTTATAGAGATTCCATAATCTTATATCATTAAATTCTACTTAATGGCATTGTGCTCAAAGAATACTACCTATATAATATTAATTATAGCGTATTTATCAAGATCTGCTCTGTGGAGTCCTACATTCCTAAATGGCCAAATTTATAAATATTGCATTTCTGCTTATAAAAAGTACACTCCTTAATTGTTAAACAGAAGGTTATATACATGCATATGTATATATATGATATGCATGTGTGTCTATATGTATACATATATCATTGTGTTATATATAATATTCATATATTAAATTTCTCACATATTGTATATTACATTATATATATGTTAAATCAATCTTGTTAATTATGTTTAGTTCTGCTAGTGCTTCACTAATTTTTGATCTATAAATTATTTAGACTGGTTTTCAAATAATCCCACAGAGACAGTAACTTCTAAAAATTCTACAATTGTGCTTCATATTTGTAAAACTATATGAATAGTCACATACAAATTTATAATTGTTATATCTTCCTTAGGAATTATCTTTCATCATTGGGGAGTATCAATCTCAAGTCTTAATAATGTTTTTGTTGTTTTGTTTAGCCTTAGAGTAAAATATTTTCTGATATAAAATAACTACTCAATATATTTTTTTCTCTCTCTCTTTCTTTCTCTCCCTCCCTCCCTTTGTTCCTCTTTTTTTTTCACTCCTTTTTTGTTTGTTTTGAAACTTACCTGCTTAGAATATCTTTCCTCTAGCCTTTGATTTTCAATCTTTGTGTCCTTATGTTTTGGAAATATCTCTTTTAAATAATGCGTAGCTGGGTTTTTATTTTATATCTACTCTGAAAATCATTCTCATTTAACTTGCTTATAGACCTTTTACATATTTGTGATTTCTGAAATATTTGGGTTTATTTCTCCCATCTTACTTTGTGCTTTTTGTTTTCTCTGGCTTTTCCAGATTTCCATTTTATTATTCCCTTACCACCTTATTCTAGATAATCATATTTCTTTTTGTTCTATTTATATTTTTATGGTTTAGAAGTTATATATTCTATTTATTATATAGAAATTACTTTTATTTTCAAATTGGTTATCATTTTGAGCTTACTTATCATATAATTTGTACCCAGTAATTTAATTACCACTATCCAAAGTTCTGAGGCTCTAATATTGCTTGGGTTTTTGTATGTTTTACTTTTCTGTTTTGTAATTTTGGATTGAGCTTTTAATGTTAATTATTTTTTATCTGAGAAAAATCTGTCCATACTGGATTAATGTTTGGAGCTATGTTTAGGTACCGGAAGGAGAGTCACTGCCTCAGTACTATTTTTTAATGCTTTTTATTTTTTAAACAATATTATTGAAGTATACATAATTCACCATGTTTAAAGTGTAAAGTTTTATGGAGTTTTGACATATTTATACACCTGTGAACCCATTATCACAATCAAGATAAACATTTTTATCACTCCCAAAGTTTCATTCTGCGTGTTCATGTTCCTTTTCTCCTCTATTGTCTTAGACAATGACTGATCTGCTTTCTATCATTAAATGTCTGTTTGTGTTTTCTAGAATTTTATATAAATTGAATCATAGATTATGCACTATGTTTTGCAGAACTTCTTTCATTCAGCATGATTTTGATATTCATCTATGTCATAGTATGTATCAATATTTTGCCTTTTTATTTCTGAATCCACAATTTGTTCACTCATTCACTTGTTGCTAGACATTTGACTCATTTCTAGATTGAGGTGATTATAGACAAATCTGCTATGAACATTTGTGAACAGATTTTTTGTGAACATATGTTTCATTTCTTTTGGATCAATATCTAGAGATGGAATTCCTGGATCATATGGAAGGTATATATTTAACTTTTTATGAAATTGCCAAATTATTTTCCAAAGTGGTTGCACTATTTTACATCCCCACTAGAGGATGGAGTTCCAGTTCTTCCTTATCTTTGCCAATCCTTGGTGTGACTGGGACTATTTTAATGTGTTAATTTCTCAGGCATTTGTATATATTCAAACTCATGTAAGAAGAGGCAAAAAGTTAAGAATTCCTGAAGGACACTTTTCTTTGCCTAATGAGAGCAGAGAGTTAGGAATGAAGATAATGATCTTCCTTAATATCTTTCTATAAAGGAGTGTGGACTTACTTTGTCCACCCTTTCATTGATGCTGTAGCACTTCAAAGGCCCTGGCTTTAGGAAAGGGCTTCTTTTCTAACTCCCTAAGTTTCACAGAAAAAAGTCTTCATCTCCTAACTTTGTATGGGTTACTAGGCTATTGAGGCAAGTAGATCATCACCAATTTTCACCTTCTTCCCTGGCTCATAGTTTCCTCTCCTAGACTGTTTCCCTTTTTGTTTTTGTTCTAGGAGAAATTGAACATAACTCATTTATTACAATTAATTTATAAATATTTACTATTTGGTTAGTTCTGCAGTAAAACAAAATTCCTGATCAATCAACTAAATATATTCTCCCATATTTACACTTTTGTGTAAACCTCTAATGACTAGATTCAATTAGAAAAGTAAAGTAAAATAAAAGTTTTGGGTGGTTTGTGTTATGTAAATGTAATTTTTTCTTTGTATCAGCTTGAAGAAATTGTCTTCTTTCTTCCAAAAGAGAACAATACCTAACTTTTCCCACAAATATTGGCATTTATTTTAGTGCAGGTTTGAGCTACACTAACAATAGTTCCACTGTGATGGATTTCTTAATACTGAATGAGGCAGAGAGAATTTTGAAAGAATTGGACTTAGTGTGACCTTCACTCACTGAAGTTCAGATTCCATGACTCAAAGAGCAGACTAGTTTCCTACTTTCCAGATGTCAGCTGAAGCATGGGGTTTTTTTAGCTTAAAGGCAACTCCCTGAACATTTCCTTTATCAGTATTGAAGCTCAAAGGAAATGGCTCCCTGTGAACCTCACAGTTTGCTCTTAATGGGAAAACTGTGTATTCAAATGTGATTTTCCTGACTTGTTAAAAGATAGTTAACTAGTTAAAAGATAGTTCATAATACTCCTGAAACATAAAAGCAGAATTTAACTGTTTATTTTAGGCAGGAATAATACAAATAAGTTAACCTGAAATAGTTAAGAATATTAAAAGATGTATATTTTTAAATTGTATTTGTAATACCAAGATAGGTTGTCCTTAATATGAATTTGATTTTCTCAGGCTGTCATTTTGAAAACAGTTATTTATCCTTCTCTGTTACTTTCTAATTAGTAAGTATAGGCATTTTCTGAAGAATAAAGGGAAAGACCCATTAAAAATCTTTTCAATATATTCAGTAACTTTACTCCTTTCACATAATCACTTTACCGAGAACCTTTTCTGAATAGTTTCTTTTATAAATCTGAATTTGTGTTTTGATTTCCTTTTAAAGTCCACTCAGCAGGACAGAGTTTCAAGTTAAAATTTTGAGGAGAGAGAAAAAAGTTTTCTTGTCAGCAAAATCCTTACTATAAACAACTTTTAGGAATCTGGTGCAGGATGTTAGATTTTTTAGACTATGAAGCTTTTCTTCTTGAGAACTTTGAAGAGCAGATTTAACTCTTTTCAAAAACAGTGAGATCATTGGGATGATATACAGTTTTCCTACCTCCTCCCTTCACTAAACTTCAGTTTAGTTTCAGGATTGCTATTAATATTTATACTTTATAATATTTTTCTGTCATTATTTTAAAAAGCAGCATTTTTTTGAGATTTTAGAAGGTGTATTGCCAGAATTTTAGGAAGTATAAGATTTGTATTTACCTAGCATAAAAATAGTGGAAAATAGTACATTATTTCCTAAGAATACAAAATAGTAAAATGAAAGCAAACACAATGTGAAATTTAAAAAAGCATATTCTTTATAATAATCCAAAAGTGTTTAAGCATCTTTTAGATTTTTACCCTGCAATCTGATTTTACCCACACTACAGATGGTAGAGTGGTTTCAACTGTAACTTGGAAATAAGTTTGATGGAATATGTTTACCTTTTCAGGTGGGATAATATGCCTGGGGTTGACGTTGACCTGATATGCCACTAAAAGATTTAACTACCACAGATTGCTTCAGCAGAAAATTACCCTCAAAATCTGTCAAAAATTTTTCTTCTATGCAGTACATGGAAGTAGCAACATGAGGGAGGTAAAAGAATTCTGGATCTGAGGCCAGGAGGCTTGGACTCATTCACCAGCTTATTTACAGATGTCTGTTTACCTTGGACAAGTCATGTATACCCTTTCTTCTCTACAGAAGAGGTACAAAAATAATTGCCCACCATGTTACTGGGCTATCATCAGAATAAAACAGAATATGAGTAAAATCAAGTTGAAAGTATAAAATTTTATAAAATTCACAATATTAAATTTCATGGCTTTATATTTATAATGCAATGACTCAGAGGGACAGATTTTTAGCACTAGAATAGAATGAAGAGCATTTTTTAGTTCCATGTTTCTTAGCTGCTTTTTTAGGTCACAGATTTCATTGAGAAATTGCTGAAAATTCTGGGTGCTCTACCAAGAAAAATGAACAAATTTACAGCAAAGCAAATGTTGCATATAAATCCATGTGTTTCTTGTATTCTAGGAATGAAAGTCTAATCAATTCCAATTCTTTAATATCCAGAGTGGAAAATAAGACCTAGAGAATGAAGAGACTTAACTGAGGTCACACAGAAAATTTGTGGCAGAGATGATTCTAAAGTGCATGTCTGATAATTCACACCCTATTAGTGTTGTGACTGTGCTCCACAGAGCCCTGTGCATTATAAAGAGACAGCCCAAGAGCTAACACAAGGCAGGACTCTCCCAATCCCCATACTTATTTTATGTATATATATATATATATTTTTTTTAATTTTTAAAAAAATACTTAGATTACATAAATGATACATAAAAAATGTAGGGGATTCCCATTTGCCCTATACCCTCACCTTCCCACACTTTCCCACATTAACAACATCCTTCATTAGTGTGGAATATTTGTTATAATTGAACATATATTGGAGCATTGCCACTAAACATGGATTATTGTGTACATTGTAGTTTACACTCTCTCCTGCACAATTTTGTAAGTTATGACAAGATATATAATGACCCATATCTGTCATTGCAACATCATTCAGGACAATTCCCAAGTCCTGAAAATGCCTCCATATTATAGCTGTTTTTCCCTCTCCCTCTCCTCAGGACTTCTGGTGGCCACTGCCTCTACATCAATGATAAATGTTCTTCCACTGCTAGAATAACAATGTCTATAGTAGAATAACAGTAAGTCTACTCTAGTCCTTCCTTCATTCCCCAATCCTGAGGCCTCTGGGATGGTGATGCCCACTCTGCCTCTAATTGAGAGGGAGCTTAGACCCATGAGGCAGATGGATGGGACCATCTTGCTTGCAGTGGCAGACTCTCTCTGTTCCTTGGGATGGTCGTTGTCCATTATCATCTCCTTGTTAGTTGTCCTGGGTGAGTCCAGTGAACTGTCATGGTTTCCCTACACATGGCTCTTCTGCCCCTTTATTTGAACCTACATTTAGTACTAGAGTTGATAGATATATGTCCAAGTGACTTAAATCTTTGGGCTGTCTATATGCCAGCTGGGCCCTGAATCTCAACAGAGTTGCAACCCTTACTCTCCAGTTCATTGTTTGGGAATTCTGCACATGTGCATGATAGTTTTGTAAGTTTACAACTTCTGTCATAAAAATATATTTTAAAAAATAATAGGGTGTGTTGGGGGAAAAATACACCAAATATAAGATAAGCACTATAGTTAGTAGTAAGATTTTGACAATATTATTTCATAATTTGTAAAAAATGTCTCACAACAATGCAAGGTGTTGGTGGTGGGTTGATATATGGAACCCCTGTATGCTGTTATGCAAGTTTTCTTTGTAAGTTCACAATTTTTACTATACACTTATTGTTTATGTATGGTCATGTAAAAATGATATAAAAATAATAATAGGGTGGGTTGGGGGAAAAATACTTTGGCTAGTAATAATATTTTGAGAATACTCTTTAATCATTAGTTAAAAATGTTTCACAACAATGTAAGGTATTGATGGCAGGGTGAGGTATGAGAGTCCTGTATGATGTTATGTATGTTTGTTTTATAAGTTCACAGCTATTACTATACACTTATATTGTTTATGTATGTTTATGTATGAGTGATATACTTCAATAAATTTAAAAAAAAGAAAAAAACAACAACATTGAACTATGAACTAAAGAAAACACAAAAACTTAAGGGATAAAGCAAAGTCAGTTCTGAGAGTGAACTAAATGCTTACATTAAAAAAAGAGCCCAAATCAATGATCTTACTGCACATATGGGGGAACTAGAAAAAGAACAGCAAGGTAAACCCAAGCAAGCAGAAAGAAACAAATATCAAAAGATTAGAGGAGAAATAAATGAAATAGAAAATGAAAGATAACAATAGAGAGCATTAACAAAACCAAAAGTTGGTTCTTTGTAAAGATCAATAAATATTGACAAACCTTTAGCCAGACTGACAAAAAAAAGAAGATTCATAAAAATAAAATCAGAAATGAGATGGGGAATTTTACTACTTACCCCAGAGAAATAAAAAGGATCATACAAGAATATTATGAAAAACCGTATGCTACCAAATCAGGCAACCTAGATGAAATGGACAAATTCCTAGAAACTCATGAATGATCTACATTGACTCTAGATGAAATAGAAGATCTCACCAGACCAATTACAAGTAAAGAGATTGAAACAGTTATCAGAAATCTTCCAATAAAAAAAAGCCCAGGACTTGAGCAAATATTCCAAGAAGAATTGATACCAGTCCTGGTCAAACTCTTCAAAAAAATTAAACAGAAGGAATACTACCTATCTCTTTTATGAGGCTCCTATCACCCTAAAACCAAAGGCAGATACAGGCACTACAAGAAAAGAAAATTACAGACCAATTTCTCTGATGAGGATAGATACAAATATCCTCAACAAAATAATAGGAAATTGAATCCAACAGCACATTAAAATAATTATATACCACAATCAATGGGGATTTATCATGGGTATGCAAGGATGGTTTAACATGAGAAAATCAATTACTGTAATTCATCACATTAACAAATGAAGGGAAAAGAAAACGCATGATCATCTCAGTTGATACACGAAAGGCATTTGATAAATACAGCATCAATTCTTGATTAAAAAAAACACTGAGAAAATTAGGAACAGAAGGAATCTTCTTCAACATGATAAAGGGCATATATGAAAAATGCTCTGCTAACAGCATACTCAACTGTGAAAGACTGAAAGCTTTCCCTCTAAGTCTAGAGCAAGATAAGGATGCCTGCTGAAAAGAAGAAGTAAAACTTCCCATATATGTAATGTCCCAAAAAATCTACAACAAAGCTATTAGAGCTAATAATCAAATTTAGCAAAGTGGCAGGGTACAAGATGAACATTCAAAAATCAGTAATTTTTCTATACACTAGTAATGAATAATATGGTAAGGAAATAAGGAAACAATCCATTTACAATAGCAACTGTTGTAATTTAACCAAGGATGTAAAGGACTTATACATGGAAAAATTTGCTAAAATTTTGCTAAAATATCTCACAAAATTTGCTAAAAGAAACCAAAGAAGTTCTATACAAATGGCAGGACATTCCATAGCTTATGGATTGGAAGACTAAATATTTTCAAGATGTAAATTCTACACAAAATAATTTATATATTCAATACAATTCTAATCAAAGTTCCAATAGTCTACTCTGAAGAAATGAAAAAGCCAATTATCAAATTTATCTGGAAGGGTAAGGGGACCTGAATATAAACCATCTTGAAAAAAGAACAAAGTCAGAAGACTATATTTCCTGACTTTAAAATTTATTGCAAAGCTACAGTGGTCAAAACAGCATGGTATTGGCATAAGAATAGATATATTCACCAATATAATCAAACTGAGTTCAGAAATAGACCCTCACGTCTATGACCAAGTGATATTTTTTTATTAGAGAAGTTGTGTGTTTACAGAGCAATCATGCATAAAATACAGTACTCCCATACACCACCCCACCAACTTGCCTTTGCTTGGAACATTTGTTACAATTGATCATAGCATATTTTATATAATTGTGCTATCCTAAAAAGCCCATGGTTAACATAGAGTACACTATGTAGTGTAGTATAGTTCCATGGGGGAAAAATATATATTCTGTTATTTGATATATACTATCTAACATTTTCCCTTTTGATAACATTCAGATATATATTTCATTGCTGTTAATTACATTCAAAATGTTATGCTACCATCACTATCATCCATTACCAAGACTTTCCATTACTCCAAATAAGAGCCCTGTACATTTTAAGCCTTAACTTCCCATTCCCTATCCCCACCCCATCTCCCAGATTTTTGACAAGGCTGCCAAGTCCACTCAATTAGGAAAGAATAGTGTCTTCAGCAACTGGTGTGGTAAAACCTGATATCCATATGTAAAAGAATGAAGGAAGACCTCTATATCACACCACATAAAAAATTAACTCAAAATAGATCAAAGACCTAAATATAAGAACTAGAATGACAAAACTTCTAGAGGAAAACATAGGGTAGCATCTTCAGGATTTTGTGTTAGGCAATGGTTTCTAAGACTTTACACCCAACGCACAAGCAACAAAAGAAAAAATAGATAAATGAGACCTCATCAAAATTGAAAACTTTTATGCATCAAAAGATTTTTATCATGACAGTCAAAAGACAGTCTACTGAATGGGGAAGAAAACTTGGAAATCAGATATCTGGTAAGGGTTTAATATCCAGAATATATTAAAGAATTCCTATAGCTCAACAATAGATAAACAACCCAATAAAAAAGGAGCAGAAGACTTGAATAGTTATATCTTCAAAAAGGATATACAAATCAACAAAAAGCATATGAAAAGATGCTCAACATCATTAGCTATTAAGGAAATGGAACTCAAAACTACAATGAGATACCATTTCACACCTATTAAAATGACTGCTCTTTAAAAGAAAAAAAAATTAAAAATGTTGCAGTTGATATGGAAAAATAGGAACACTCACTCATTGCTGGTAGGAATGTAAAATGGCACTGCCATTGTGAAAGTCAATTTGGCAGTTCCTCTGAAAGCAAAGTATAGACTCACCATATGACTGGGCAATCCCACTAGATACCCAAAAGAATCAAAAGCAGGGACTCACATATTTGCATACCAAAATTCTTAGCATTATTATTCACTATTGCCAAAAGATGAAAACAAACCAAATATATATCAACTGATGTATGGATAAAAAGCATGTGGTATAGACATACAATATAATATTATTCAGCATTAGTAATAAATGAAGTTCTGATTCATGTGACAGCATGGATGGATCTTGAAGATACCATGTTGAGTGAAATAAGCCAGACACAAAATGACAAATATTGTATGAGCTCACTGATATGAAACAACTAGAATATGCAAATTCAGAGTCATAATCTAGAATATAGGTCACCAAAGGATGTGTTGAAGGTAAGGAAAGGGTAGTTAATGCTTAAATTGTACAGAATTTCTATTTGGGTAGATTTTAAAGTTTTGGTAATGGATGGTCGTGATGGTAGCACAACATTGTGAATATAATTAATAGAAGTGAATTATATATGTGAATGTGGTTAAAAGGGAAATTTTAGGTCTTATATATGTTACTAGAATTAAAAATTAAAAGAAAAAACGTGGGATTCCAGAAAATAATGAATCCTATTGTAAACAATGGACTAATAATATTAATAAAATAATTAATAAAAGTTAGTACATTTATGAAAATGTCTTTCCATTAATTATAACAAATGTACCTCGCTAATGCAAGGTGTTAATAATAGGGTGGTATATGGAAACTGTATTTTATGTATTTTATGCATGATATTTCTTTAAAAGTACATCTTCTCTAACAAAAATATTAATAAAAAGAATGTTCATAGAAATAATATTCATAACTAATAAGTAGAAAACAATAAAAACAACAAAATAATTCATACTGTGATTCCAATTTCATGAAGTTCAGAAAGGAACAAAATTAATATGTTGTTAGATATGAGAATAGCCTTTGTATCTGAGTTGGATAAAAAGGTTTAACTTATATGGCACATGAGGGAACTTTTGGATATAAAGAAAATATTCCATATTTTGTTCTCTATGCTGCTGGTTACATGGGTATATTCATATATCAACACTCATACTGTATATCTAAATAGAACATTCATTTTATTATGGGTAAATTTGATCTAAAAATATTTTTAAAGTAATCATATCATTTTTCTAGGTAACCAGCAGTCATGTACCATGTTTACTGAATGCCTATTAAAATTTTTCTAATTACTATTATCATCAATAATGTTAGTTTGGAAAGGCACTGCGTTTCAGTACTGCAGTTACCCTGTCTTACATATAAAGGGCAAATATTCTTCTGAATCCCAATAAACAATTCATATATGTTCAAATTAATGACTGTAATTTACTACATTTTGGTAAATATTTTCTTTCTTCTGCTGAACAGGGTCTATAAAACATACTATGCTTGACTAAGCAAGTATGGTATAAGGAAAGACCTGGGTTTTCTTTTAGCTCTAGCATTTTATGACTCTGTTTCCTAGCTAGCTATTACTGCCAGCCTGCTTTGCCTATGTTAGACACATGAATTAAATACAGAGAACCATCAGTAACACAAAACAATATCCTAATGTGCTATGCTCCCTTTGATTGTCAACTTCATGATCGTAAAGAGACACTGCTATCTACAATTAAAATGCAATTATTCCTTGCTTGTTCTCTTCTTTCAGTCTGTTGAATCTGCTATACTTTTGTTTTAATATGCAAAAATCACTTTTCTCTTTCATTTTTAAGGCTTTTATGAAACCAATCATATGCTTCAATGCCACTTTTTAGCAGCTGACATAAAGCTAAAGTGTCAGGGCAGAGGAATAAATGCCATCCCTCTTTTCTTTTGTCCCCCATTACATAGAAATATCTACATGAGTTTTCACTGATAATTTCCTTTCAACTTCTGACATCTTGCAAAATTAATAATTGTATGTATTTAATAATTTAAATCTTTCACCACCTCTATATTTTAATTGCCTTTGATTTAAAGTGTTAACAGAATAAAGACAAAACAGTTAAACACATCATGCATGCATATACATATAATGCTGGTGAATACGCATATGCACACAAATATACACAGCAAAAAATCCAGGATCATATATTGCATTTAGTTGTTATTGTCATTCTTCTGCTTTTTCAATACAGTTTTATCACATATAGTTGTATGCCTAAGCAATATATAATTTTAAATATTTATTCTAGTAGCATTTATACAACCTTAAATCCCCCCATTCAACCAATTTAAATATATAATTGAGTGATGTTATTTATGTTCACAATGTTGTGCTACCATCATCACCATCAATTACAAAAACTTTTCCATCATCCCACACAGAAACTCTGTAGACTTTAAGCCATAACTCCCTATACCCTATCCCCACAACATCCCCTGGTAACCTATATTTCAGATTCTGAATTTCTGGGTTTGCTTATTCTAATTATTCCATATCGTGAAATCATAAAGTATTTGTCCTTTTGTGTCTGACATCACTCAGCATGATGTCTTCAGTATTCATCCATGTTGTCACATGAATCAGAACTTCATTGCTTTGTAATGCTGAATAATATTCTATTGTATGTATAAACTCCATGTTGTTTATTCATTCATCAGTTGATGGATACTTGGGTTGCCTCCATCTTTTGGTAATTGTGAATAATGAACATCAGTGTGCAAATATATCTTCAAGTCCTTGCATTCAATTCTTTTGGGTACATACCTATATAGCAATTTGGCATTATTTATGAATTCCAAAAATAGATATTGGATTATGTTTGTAAACTGGTCTGCTCCTCTGGGCATATTAGATTATATTGGATTCATAGGTTACACTTTACTTGATTAAATTATGATTGGGGCTTTGATTGGGCCACATCAGTAGGACATTGATTCCCTGCCCCCTTGGTGGGCAGGGACTCACAGAGAAACTACACTGGCAGAGAAAGGAGGTTGTAGTTTTGAGCTGGAGATCAGGAAGTAAACACACAGGAGAAGAACACAGAGGAATGGAGACAGCTCCACAGCCATGGCAGAAGCCCCAGGAAGAGAGATGAGCTGTTCACCTGATAGTCTACAGCTGATCTTGTGGAGAGAAGCAAGCCTGATCCCAGAGAGAATCAAGCCCTGGGGAGAGAGACAAAGCCTAGAGAACCTGATGGCCTACAGCTGATATTGGAAGAAGCTGGGACCACGGAGCCTTAAGAGGAAGAGGAAGGCTGAACATCAGCAGCCATCTTGATCCAACACATGGCAACAGACTTTGGTGAGGGAAGTAACTTATACTTTATGGCCTTGTAACTGTAAGCTTCTACCCCAAATTAATACTCTTTATAAAAGCCAACAGATTTCTGGTATTTTGCATCAGCACCTCTTTGGCTGACTAATGCAACCTAGAAGTGGGATTGGCAGGTCATATGGTGAATCTATACAGAACTTTCTGAGGAACTTCGAATCTGTCTTCTACAGTGGCAGCACCATTTTACATCCCAACCATCAATGAGTGAGTGTTATTATTTTTCCAGATCCTTTCCAACACTTGTAATTTTCCATTTTTCATTAGTAGCCATTCGAGTGTGTGTGAAATGGTATAATAGTGTGGATTTGGTTTGCATTTCCCTAAAGGTTAATGATGTCGAGCATCTTTTCATGTGCTTTTTGGCCATTTGTCTATATTCTTTGGAGAAATGTCTATTTAAATCGTTTGCCCATTTAAAATTGTGCTTTGTCTTTTTGTAATTGAGTTGCAGGATTTCTTTATATATTCAGGATATTAAATCTTTTCAACCTATTTATGCCTTCAAATTTAAGATGAGTCTCTTGTAAACATTCTATACTTGGGTCAGGCTTTTTTTATCTATTCTGCCAATCTCTGCCTTTTAACTGGAAATTTTAATCCATTTTTATTTAAAGTTACTATTGATAATGCAGGACTTCTGCCATTTAGCTATTAATCTTTGTAAGTGTTATACCTATTTTTTCCTCAATTCTTCCATTAATGTTTGCTTTCATATTTATTTGATTTTTTTGTATTGTATTATATTGAGTACATTCTCATTTATTTCTTGATATATTTTCATATAATTTTCTTATGGTTATCAGGTGGTTACAATTATTTAACCTCTGAAATATATAACAAGCATGTTTGATTTGATAGCAACTTGAATTCAGTAGCATACATATATACTACTCCCACGCCCTCTGAACCCCATCTTTTCTGTACTTGTTACAAATTTTATCTTTGTACATTGCATGTACAAAATCATAGAATATCATTATTTTTATGCATTTTGCATTTGCATTTGAGTACCTGTAGGAAGTAGTAAGTGGAGTTATATACCAAAAATACAATAATACTGACATTTATAATTGCCCAAATGTAGTAAGCGGAGTTACATACCAAAAATATAATACAAAAATACTGACATTTATAATTGCTCAAATGTTTACTTTTATTGGAGGTCTTTATTTCTTTATACTGCTTTGAACCACTGTCTAGTGTACTTTCCTTTCACTCTGAAGAGCTCTGTTTAGCCTTGCTTGTAGGGCAGGTATAGTGGTGATGATCTTCCTCAGCATTTTTTTTTTTTTTTCAATCTGGGAATGTCCTAATCTCTACCTCATTTTTTAAAGAAAGTCTCACTAGATTACAGTTTTAGGTTGGCAATTGTTTTCTCTCAACATTTTAAGTATTTCAACTCATGGTCTTCTTGTGTACATGCTTTCTGATGAGAAATTGGCATTCAGTCTAATTGGGACTCCATAGTACATAATGTGTTGCTTTTCTTTTGAAGTTTTTAGAATAGTCTCCTTCTCCTTTGCATTCTACAGTTTGATCAGGATGTAATAGGGTATAATTTTCTTCAACTTTATTTTGTTTGGTATTCCTAGACTTTTGGGATGTGCATATTCATATCTTTTGTTAGATTTGAGAATTTTTCTGTCATTATTTCTTTGAATATCCCTTCTGCCCCTTTCTTCTACTTCTGGGACTCCCATAATAGGTATATTGGTACACTTGATGGTGTTCCAGAGGTCTCTTAGGATATTTTCACCTTTTATAATTCTTTTTACTTTCTGTTTTTCAGCCAACTCTTTCCAATTGTCTTGTCTTCGAGTTTGCTGATTTTGTCTTCTGTTGTAATCTGCTATTGAAACCTTTCTGGAAATTTTTCATTTCTCTTTAATTATGGTCTTCAACTCCAGTATTCTGTTTGGTTCCTTTTTAAAAATTCTATCTCCTTATTGATAATCTCATATTGGTCATTCATTGCTTTCTGATATCCTTTTTTTTTTTTTTTAAACTTATACTTATAAGCTATATTTAGTTAGAGTTTTTTGTTGTTGTTGTTGTTTTTTAAAGATTTATTTATTTTATTTTATTTATCCCTCCCTTGCTGCCTGTGCTGCTGTGTCCATTCGCCGCGCGTCCTCTCCGCGTCTGCTCATCTCCCCCTCGCTGCGAGGTCCTGCCACACCAGCCCATGGCGCCACGTGAGCAGGCCTGCCCTCACAAGGAGGTGCCGGGAAGCGAACCCGGGGCCTCTCATATGGTAAACGGGTGCTCCATCCATTGCGCCACACCTGCTTCCCGCCGTGAGGCCGCTGCACCAGCCCACTGCACCGCCCAGGCCGGCGTGCCCCCACAAGGAGGCCTCGGGACGCGAACCCGGGCCTCCCATATGGTAAACGGGGGCTCCATCCACTGAGCCACACCCGCTTCCCTCTGATATCCTTTAGTTCTTTCTCTTTCTTTTTCTTCATCTTGAGACTATTGAAGATCATTTTTTTTAAAGTCTTTATCCAGGGGGGTGGATGTGGTTCAAGTGGTTGAGTGCCTGCTTCTCTCACAGGCAGTCCTGGGTTTGTTCTTTGGTGCCTCCTAAAAACAAAAAGCAAACAACAGGCAAAACAAATGAAAAAACCAACTCAGGGGAGCTGATGTGCCTCAGTGTTTGAGCACTGGCTTCCCACATATGAGCTCCTGGGATCAATCCCCAGCCCCAGTACCTTTTAAAAAAAGAGTCTTTATCCAGTTTATCAACACCCTGGTCTTCTTTGTGGACATTTTCTGGATTTTTATCCTCTTTTTTGATGGACCATCATTTCCTTTTTCTTTGTTTATTTAGTAATCTTTTGTTGCACACTGTACATTTTAATATTTTAGAATGCTAATACCAGGCTTTACTCCCTGAGATGTCATCCCTCCTATCAGGCAGAGCCCCCCATTGCGAATGCAAAGTACAGGGTACTCCCTGTCTTTTCTGGGCCTTTGTCTTGCCCTGGGCTTGTGCTTGCTAATGACGTAGGAGTCCCCCTGTTTACAGGAGCTTTAGTGCCCCCTCTACTTCCCAGGAGACAGACCTTCTCCCTCTCCTTGGTGTTCCACTGCCAGATTTAAAGCAGGTAACTTTCTTACCTGTTTTTTTTTTTTTTTTTCTCAAGTTGCTTTTTCCTCTAAGGAAAATTCTGAGAGGGGTGCACACTAGAGAGGAATTTCCCAAGTCATTCTTTCCCAGCTGGAACAAGGTCAGGAACCCACAAAGGAAGTGCCAACCAGCTCCCAACTTCCCTAGAGGGATGAGGGACCTTCCAGTAAAGGCACTAGGAACTTCTTCCATGGTTTCCCAAAGCAATGCTTTCATGACCTATACGGAAAGTGCAGGCTTTCAACTGTCCCCCACAGGTCTGAGGAAGCATAGCATCTTTTAGTCACCACTGCCAACTTTGTCTAGGACAGGTTGGAACAATGGCTGGCCTCACAACTGGGACCCTCTCAATCTGAGTAAGTAATGAAAAGCTGTGATCAGTGATTAACCCAGTTCCATTGTGGATCCTGAGGAAGTGGATATTTTTGTCTCTCTCTGGTCCCAGCAAGCCACAGGAGGGGCCAGACCCCACTCCTGCCTTCCTTGAAAGTGGGGAATGGAAGGCTTGTAACTACTGCATGGAGAGAGCAATATACTGGGATTTACCCATAATTAACCAGCCTCTTCCTTCCTGCTCTTCCCTGGATGCTATACAGTGTTCTTCTGGGCTATAGAGTTTTCAAATACTTGGTTCAGATAGTTCTTTCCTTTTTAATAGCTATTCTAGTAGAGGGACTGATTATTGGAACTTCCTATTCCACCACCTTCTCTTTTTTTTTTTTAGAGAAGCTTTAGATTATATAAATATTGCATGGAAGATATAGGGGATTCCCACCCTCTCCCCCTTCCACACTTTCCCCCATTAACAACATCTTTCATTAGTGTAGTACATTTGTTACAACTGATGAGCACACATTGAACTATTGCTACTAACCATGGTCTATAGTTTACATTATGGTTTACACTTTGCACTGCACAATTTTATAGGTTTTGACAAAATGTATAATTGCCTGTATCTGTCATTTCAATGTCATGCAGAACAATTCCAATGTCCCAAAAATGGCCCATATTACACCTATTCTTCCCTCTCCCTACCCTCAGAACCTCTGGTGACCACTGCCTTTATATCAGTGTTACAAATTCTTCCATTACTAGAATAATAATAAATCTAGTTTAGTCCATAGTTGCATTTCCCCCTTATGTTTGTTCATTCTCTATCTTGAGGATTTGGGGATAGTGATGCCTATTCAGCTTCTTTTGAGAGGGACTTAGCTCCCATGGGGCAGATGGATGGAACTGCCTTACTTGCAGTTGTAGACACTCTCTGTTTTGGAGAATGGACATTGTCCATCATCATTATTTTGTTAGTTGTCCAGGGTGAGTCCGATGAACTGGAGAGTAGGTGTTGACTGCAACTCTGCTGAGATTCAGGGTTCACCTGGCTTATGAATAGCTGGAAGATTTAAGTCTCTGGGACACATATTTAATTGATATAGTGCTAATTATAGGTTCAGATAAAAAGGGTATAAGAACCACATGTAGGAAAATTATAAATGAGTCCAACTTTGATACATTGGGGGCATAGATTATCATATATTCCAAGGTAAGGCCCACTGACAGGGTGCCAAATTCCTGGGGTTGTCTGTCCTGCCAAAAGTGTCTAGATGTCTCTAGAGCCCTCAGGAGCCCCCCTGCTTGAGGTATTGTTTACTGTTCACTGGTTTTTGTTAAACTGTTTAGCATTGTCTCCTTCCACAACAATGCTGAACTAACTATGGCTTTTATAATCCCATTATAATTTCTAATTGACTTTTCTGGAAACTAAAGCTTCTTTGAAAATAAAGTGAAAAAAAATAAGACACTGGGGGAACATACAGAAGTTGTCACTGTACATAAAAGATAATAGATCTTATGGTGATAAGATGAAAGACATAATGCAAAAAGAATTTTATTTTTTAATTTTTGTTTTTTAATTTTTAATTTTTTTTTTTTGGCTTTGTTTTTGGGGAGATTTTGCATTGTAGAAGAGTCACAAATGTGGCAGGGGAGGATCACTGGTGCAGGGTGTTGGTATGGTGGTATGTGTGGGGAGGGGTGCACCTGGGGCGTGCCTCTGTAGAATATAAATGTGTCTAAGTGGTCATGGGTTGTTGTCTCAGTGAGTGGAGACCCACACAATAACCAAAAGAATATTGAATTCCCATCCTGGTGATTCCTGCTACATTCTCTAATAGAGTGGCAAGAATCCCTAGAGTATATTGGCAGTGCCTAGTGAATGAGGACAGACCAATATACCAATCCTTTAACATTGATGCTTTTACTTATTAACCTTCTTCTTGTAAAATTGAAACTTAGTTTAATATTATACATTGCCTAAGAGTTACCTCCTGAAACCCTTCTTGTTGCTCAAATGTGGCCTCTCCCTAAGCCAAACTCAGCAACTCAGCATATAAACTCACTACTGCTCCCCGCGCCCCGCCACCCCCGGTGTGGGATATGACTCCTGGTGATAAGCCTCCCTGGCACTGAAGGATTATTACCAAGCACCAACTTGTGATGCATTTGGAAAAAGACTTTGATCAAAAGGGGGAAATATTAAATACAAATGAGCTTTTATGGCTAAGAGATTTCAAAGTGAATCGGGATGTTATTCCAGAGGTTATGCTTATACATGTCTCAGGAGGATCTCATTGCCTATTGTCTTAATTTGCAGGCAGGGCATCTTTGTTGAGAAAAATATTTTGCATTTTGTTGAAAAATATTTGGCTATGTGACTTGGTTTGGCCATTAGAATATAATAGGAATCACTGTGTATGATGTGCGAGAAAAGTTTTAGATTTATCTCACAGTTCTGTAATTGTTCTTTCTTTCTGCCATGAAAATAGTATGTCCTGAATTCGGGCTGCTCCTTTGGTCTGGATCACATAATGACTAAGACCCACAGTGACTCTCAGCTTATATATTACATGAGTAAGTAAACCTTTGTTATTGTGAGCCAGTGAAACCTGGGGTTCTTTATTACCACAGAATAATCTTGTAAAATCTGTCTGATCATACACACTAGGTCTATCTTTCCATATTGCCTAAGTTAGAGTTCTAAATCAAGAGTGTTATTCAGAAATCACCATAGTAAGGGGCATGATTACAGTTAAGAGCAGGAATATGGGAAAGTTGAATGTTACAAACAACTAAAAGCAAGACCTTGAAGATCACCTGAAATTGTTCCTAAAATATTGCCTCTGCTTTTCTGTGCATGTCAGTTTTATGTTTTCTCTCTCACTGTGTACTAAATTCATCTACAAATAATGAAGTTTCACCACACCAAAATAGCATGACCAAAGAAAACCTTACTCTTTCCTTTAGTTTTAGTTCAAAGTTTCCCAGAAAGGAATCTTCATAGCATTATACTGAATCTTGGATTCAGCCAGGAGTCAATCAACTATTTCCAAGGATCAGCCTTATATACAAATATGGTAGTTTCAGTGTAAACCACACAGAAATGATGTGAAGAAGCATGATGAAGAACATTCCCAGGAGAAGGGAAGGATGCTGGGCAGACAGTATCTTAGATGCTTACTAGGAAAGACCTTAGAAATATAATGAAGACCCTAGACATCTGGAAAGAGGGAGATAAGAGATAGGGGAGAGGTGAGGATTCTAGATAGCCTATTTCAAAATTTTATATATAGAAATCCTGCACCATTCATTAATCCATTTATTCAAACACTAGTGAATAGAGTGTATACTATATGTGGTAGATTAAGTTATGTACCTTAACATAAGGCATGTTCTTAATCTTAATCTGTGCTACTGTGAGTATGAAATTATTAGTAATAGGATCTTTTAAAGATGTTATTAGTTAAGGTGTGGCCAACTGAATCAGAGTAAGTCAACGCATAAATCTTGAGCCCTTATAAAGAGAAGCTGGAAGCCAATAGTCAAAGAAGGTTACAGCATGAAGCCATAAGTCAGTAGAAACTGAAAGAGCATACACAAGGAAAACGCCAAGGACATCATTGTGGGAGAGAAGCAGAGATCCAAGGAAACCCAAGGATTGCAGGAGGCCAGGACCAGAATTCTACAGACTTCAGGGAGAAAGCATGGTCTTGCCCACAATTTGATTTTGAACTTCTAGATTCCAAAACTGAGGCAATAAATTAAACTAACCAGTATGTGGTATTTGTCATAACAGTATGGTAAAATAGGATTCTAGGCATCAGTAATAATAATACATACCGAGAGTATAAAGGTAGAGACCACAAAATCAGACCTCAAGGAATTTAAAACTTCATCTAGCTTGCATAAAAGCAAGCAAAAAATTACAATACACTATTAAAATTATAATAGTGGAAATCTTAGATTGTAATGTGTGTTCAATCACAGACCCAAAACTCCACCCAGGAAAGCTTCCCAGAGGAAGTAGCAGCCCAATGGATAAACAGGGTTTAGAAATATGAGGAAGTACAAGCAAATTGTAGGCAGAGAAAACATTATGTGCCAGAGTCTCAGAGGTAGGTATAATTTGGGAACAGCAAGTATTTACATAAAGGAAAGACTGGCAAGGTAAAACAAATCAAAATGGAACTTATCTACTATTCAAGTTAGGTATACTAAACTTTATCCATAAGGCAAGGATAGATTCTGAAGGATTTTTAAGCTAAGGCATTTTTTTACACCTTTTTCTGGCAGCAATATGGAGAAAGGGTTGCCTAGGGAGGAATATAAAGGAGGAAAAGGAGAGATCCTTAGGAAGCTCTTGATACCTCCTAATGATTACCACAGGTAAGTAATGATAAGGGTTTCAACCAAAACAAAATGCTGTTTATTAATGAGCAAATGGGTAAGGCAGATCTAAATGTCAAGAAAGGATGTTAGGTATTGATCTTAGAAACTGGATGTGAGGCTTTGGGTGGTGACATTACCAAGATAAGTGATACAAGGGGGAAAGTAGGTTTGTAGAGAGAAGGTTAGAAACTATTTGGGTTAGGTAGGGTTTGAAATAACTTGGGAGCAGGGTGAGATCAGGTGATGTGGGGTAGGCAAGATAAGTGCTCTCCTCCCTTTCCACTTGTGGTCTGACATCCATTACCTCTAACTTCCAACCTTCAGGGACCTCATTGCACCCTTTCTCCCTTTCTTCCCTCATCCCTCCCTCCCTCCCTCTCTCTCTCTCTCTCTCTCTCTCTCTCTCTCTCTCTCTCTCTCTCTCTCTCTCT
>JAQZBX010038844.1:0-23253 GCA_029593785.1 Cabassous unicinctus
ATTAGGTTAGAATAGCTGAGCGCAAACTGTGAAATTTATTTTTAAGTAATTCAATATTTATGAGCAATATTCCTAAAGAGGTTTCTTTCCTTAACCACATTCTACAAAATGCCTCCTAATTACTATTACTGCTACTTGACGATTATTGGAAGGGGAATGTCTTCTCATTCTGTGCACACCATCCTGGGGAGGTGTGGTAGTCTGAAGCTGTGTGTACCCCAGAAAAACATGTTTTTAAACTTGACCCATTTCTGTGGGTGTGAACCCATTGTAAGCAGGACTTTTTAATGCAGTTACTTCAGTTAAGAAGGTGTGGCCCACCTCAATCAGGAGGCAACTTAATCCTATTACTGGTGTCCTTTATAAGTGGAGTGAAATTCAGATAGAGTGAGTAAAGGCTACGGAGGGAGCCGCCAGAAGCTGAAATCAATGGAACCCAGAAGAGAAGGGAGAGACCATGAGATGCCGCCATGTGCCTGCCATTGCTGCACGTGCCTTACCATGTGACGAACTAAGGACCAAGGATCACCAGGAGTCAACCCAGAACACTGGTCTTCAGAAGAAAGCATTGTCTTGATGATGCCTTCATTTAGACTTTCTTTTAGCCTCAAAACTGTAAGCTAATAAATTCCCAATGTCTAAACCAACCCATTGTATGGTATTCGCTTGAGCAGCCTAGGAAACTAAAACACGCTTTGTCTGGATTTTGTGTTTTCACTATTCTAGATAGTTTTCTATGGTTTGGAAAGAGGCTGTGGGCAAGATTGCCTACTCTCCACATTTCATAATTTGAAAGTTTCCATTGTGGAAACTGTATTAACCATACCTCTTCACTGGAAATGATTAAAGTGCAAATCAGATGCTTAAGTAAAAAATTTGTATCTATATATTCCATATATAAATTATGGAATGGGCAGAGTTGGAGCTGTACATAAGTGATGACTGGAATTCTTTCAGGACTCTTTCTCTCAATTCCCATTTTCTTCACATGTCAGTTTTATCCTTGGGTGTGCTTCCATATGATAGGAAATATGGCCACTCTGGGGACATGTCCTTATAGATCCTGGGAAGAAAACAAAAATCTCCAAGAAGAACTCTGGTTGGACTGGCTTGAATTACATGCCCATTCCTGAACCCATCACTGTGACCAGGTGCACGGAGGATGCTGATTGCTTAGCCTGAGGCTAGTACTCACTCCTGTGGTCAGGAGCGGGACCACTTTCACCACCAGTTCTTTAAAAGGAAGAGCAGCTGTGCTATTCCTGGAATAAGGTGCACCAGGGGTCTGGGTAGACAAAAACAATGGATATTCATGTGAGAACCATGGTTGTTTCATGTGGATGACGATAATGATGCTTTTACTTATAGAAGACTTTACAACTTACAAAGCACTTCCAAATGCACTATGTCTGCTGGTATTCACAGAAACTCTATGAAAACCTATCATTATTATACCCACTCCACAGATTAGAAGACAAGCTCAGAGTCCTGTAGCTAGCATGTGCTTTGTAGTATTTATCCTTCCAAACTTTAAATGGTATTTTCATATTGTTACCATGTAAACAAATGTGGTTCCAATATATTTTTATTTTTCCAAAAACTTTGTTCATATAATACAACAACATATCTTTTAAATTCATTTTGGAGCAGGTTCAAAGACTTAAAAAATATCCTCATAACCTTCTTTTCATTCCCTTTGCCAAAATTTGCAATTTTTCTTTCCGTGTTTCCCTAGTTTCCAGTCCTTTCTTGCTCACTGCCCAAACCTAAAGCAACCAGGAAGCATGCATCAACTAGCCCAATTTCTTCTTCTCTTTCATGCAATACCTCAAACCTGTAGCTGTCCCTGTGTAGAGTGATTAACTCTTGGTGAAACCAGTATTATCTGTGAGGTTCTTACTTTTGATTCTGTGGTGTTTCATTAATTATGCCATCTATTTGTAGGTGTAAGAGTTTCCTGGAAGAATAGAAATGGGACCGACTTGTATTCAAATAACGTTTCTGATTTGGGTTTTACTATTTTCCAATGTGTCAGGTAAGTAGACCCACTCTGAATGGTATGGAATAAGAGATTTATTCTGCTGCCTCTGTGTCTGTTGGAGACTTGAAGCTGCTATCAGTCAGCCAGGTGGGCAGCTGGGGAGAAAAGCTCAGTGAGAAATGGAGGACAGCAAGGACAACTGGAACCCATGAGGACAAAATGAAACCCACAAGCACAAATCTGGATCTTTCTCATTGCATCTAACCCTGTGGCCTATGACACAGGTGACCTGCCAAAGATTCTGGTGGCCTTTTCTCACTGCACACACCCATGACTCAGGAGTTGGAGAAGCTGAAGACACAGAAGGAAGGCTAGAGTTGCTGCAGGCCTGGCTAAAGGGACCCAGGCCATCAAGTTGAACCAACAGATCAGTAACACCCTATACAAGCTGCAGTGGTGCCTGGGACTCTGCACCAAATAAATTCAGAGCATAATGGCTACTTCTTCACTTCTGCCTTCCAAGTCTTGCACAGCTTTCTCTTAGGGATAATCTTACCCTAGATTCATACAGGGAAGGAAATCCCTGAAAATGTAGCTCCAACTTAGCAGAGTTGACATGGTATAAATCAACTATACCATTTGAGCTGGTTTCCTCATTTGTTTACAGGGTTATTACAGGGATTAAAATATTTTTAAATAAGTAAAGTACCTAGCACAGTCCCTGGAATTTAGTTGGTGCTCTATAAATAATTATTTTTATTATACAGATGCATACTAGGTTTGACTTCATCTAATATTCTGGATCACTGGAAAGGAAATTCTAATCCATTCCTTAGTAGTTCCACACTTGACCATGGGCTTCCTCTCATGCTCACCAATCCCCAAGGCTCTCCCCTGAGGGCTCTCCTTCCCCTACAGCCCTTTCAGACTTGGGGATGGGATCCCCGTTCTTGCCTTCAAACCATTTTCCTTCCTTTCCCCTTCAACCCCAGCTCATTAAATATAAACCTTTGACTCATAACCCCTTTTTGCTGCTGTTTCTATCAACTTGCCAGCCACAGCTCTTCATTCAGTGATGGTCTTGGTATCTGTCTTACTGTCATCCTCACCACTATGCCTGTCAAAATCCTGGATGACTTCCACACCTACATCAATGATTCATCCTATACCATTTGTTTCTTCCATCTTTTCCTTCACTCCATCTGAACAACTTACTCTTAGAAATTGCAATCACTAGTAAGAGTTTTGAAATATCTATTTGAAGCATTTTTACTCGACCTACCATCCCTAAAAGACCCATCCCTTTGAGTTTCTAATCCTTTGGCATCCCACTCCTTCTTTCTCCATCACACACTTCATGTCCTCATTTCCCTTCCCTACCCAACCTAGAATCTATGGACCACCAATATAAGCTCTCCATTACACACCCCTATAAATCCAATGCATCTCTCTCCTTCTGTCATAATTTCCTGTAAAAAGCCTCAAACAGTTTACACCTAATGTTTACTCTATGCCAATACCCAAAGAAAATGCTGACAGGACAGTGAGCAAGATAAAAGCCATGGTCTTTTTGTGACAATCTCAGATGTGACACACCCTCACATCTACTGTATTCTATTAAAAGTGAATCAATAAATCCAGCCCACAGTCAAGGGGAGGGGATTATACAAGGGTAGGACTACTAGGAGGCAGAGATCCTTGGAGTCCATCTTGGAGGCTGCCTACTACACACAGGTTGCCAGTCAATGCCAATGGGAAATTTTCTGCCCTTATCTTACATGACCTCTCAGAGATATTTGACACAATTGACACAATTGATTACCTTCTCCTTGAAACACTGAGTTTCTAGGTTTCTGTGACAACATGTCACATTGTTGACTTCTTCTCCCCTACCAACCTCAAAATATTATAACACCTGAAGATTCTCTCCTTGGACCTCTTATCTTGATATCTATATTCTTTCCTCCACTGATCTCATTTTATACCATGGCTTTAAGTAGTATTTATAAGCTTACAAATCTCAAATCTGTGGCTGCACTAGTACCTTTCCCATGAGCTCCTGAATCATCCATCCAACTGCTGACTCAACATTTATTTCCACTTTGATGTCTGATGGATGCCTCAAAATTAGCATATCTGAGAAAAGAACTATTGATTCCTCCCAAGTCCATCTCCATCATCATCTCCTACTCCAAGTAAAATACCCTTGATTCTCTCCTTCACTCATACCAGGCAACCAGTCCATCAGCAAGTCCTTTTGGCCTCACTTCCAAAATATATCCCGAATCTTATCTGCTTGGCCCTTCTCCATTTCTGTAGTCCTCATTTAAGGCGCAGTTCACTCTGATTTGGACTCCTGTGGCAGCTTCCTGTCTCTGAGGAAAATCTAGCTAAGTGATTACCAGGGGGCATATGTAAGTTAGTTTATAAAGCTCATTTCATTAATTAAATCTAACTGGCTCAACTGTTTATATTCATGCTCAGGAGAGATTTGTGGTTTACACATTTTATGGATGAAGAAACTGAAGCTTGGAGAAAATAAGTGACTGTGGCCCAAGGCCACACAGCTGGTAAGAGGAAGGCCAGAGACTGGAAGTCACCCAGGAGCTTCCACCAAGGGCTGCCTCCCTGGTCCAAGAGGCAGTCTGATTTCTCTCAGTGATAAGGAGAGGGACAAGTGTCCAGGCAGACCAGGGGGAGGTGGAGGAAGAAAACATGTAGATTTTCCAATTAGAGAAAATCCTTCCTCTTGTTTCCCCCAAAACATCGCAATAAAGAGAAGTTCTTCATTAATGATGCCCCAACCCTTCTGATGTTCCCATATCAGTCCAATGTATAAGAAAGTCACCCATGGATGCTGTTTTATCTTCAAGAACCCACTCTTCAGGTTTATGTAAACTCACATCACATACAATTGAGGCATGAGCAGAGAGGGAAATGCATAGGGGGTGTCACATTAAGGTGGGATAACATGAAGGATGTGAGAATGGTTTTATAGTTTACAGTCATAGTAGCTTTTTGGCCAATCGTCAGAATTGATTTAGCTGGCCTTTCTCTCTGACAAAGACACTCTTTTCCCCTTGTCAATCTGTGTATTTCCTTTCTCAAGGCTCTACCTTCAGCGAGAAGAGGGTCATTTTCCAAGATGGAGGCATATAGTCCCAGGCAAGTTTAGAATTCTAGACTCCACATAACTCAGAGCACACTATTTTCACTAGCAGTTCAGGTCATCATCTCCTTGGTTGGTGCAAGCATCAGGGAATAGGAGTTTTGATTGGAGGCTTGAACACGAGTGCAGTCCTCAGGCAGAGAGCTGGGGATAAGCAGTGAACATTATTATACTAATAGCTGTTTATATAACTACTACTGGATGACTGACACTATTCTAGGTGCATTAAATTTATTTATTCTTTTAATCCAGTACTTCCAACAATTATAAAAATGGATATTATTATCTTCATTTTGTAGATGAAGAAACTGGGTCTCTGAGAGTTTAACTTATTAATTAAGGTCCCACTGGTTGTCTCAGGATTGGGTTTGATCAAAAGTGACAGGGACTCAACAGTGACTAAAACAAATTGTGAGTTTATTACCCTCTCACAGGCCACAGAGGGCTGGTATAGCAGCTTCACAACCATCAGACATCGTGTTGCTCTGCCATCTTCCACACAAGGCTTCCATCTGCTTTCCAAGTTGGTTGCCTTAGCACCAGCTTTCATGGCCCCATATTTGCCAGCTGGAATTTAAAAAGGGAAGGAGACTTCCTGGAAGTTTCAAATGCTACTTCTTAGAACCCATTGACCACAACTTCATTTTAAAGCCCCGCCTAGCTACAACGGAGACTGGGAGATGTGGTCTATTGTGGGTGGTCAGGATTTATTTTACTGAGGAAGAAGAGCAAGATGGATATTGAAGAACAATTCACAGCCTGCCACAGTAGAGATGAGCACCCAGGGCTGTGTGGTTCCAGAGATTGTCATCTTTCCACCTACTGCTCTGCCTCTTGAGGTGTTTAGCAGCCAAGGAGAGAAGGCAGATTTCCCAAGGCAGCTTGATCACGTGTCCTGCAGAAGTCTGTGTGCCCCTGAAAGAGTCTCTGACACACGTGTTACAGGCTGGGTTTTGTTCATTTGTGTAGTTTTTTGCTCCCTCAGCATTCTGAATGTTTTTATACACTCATCCCATATGTTGTGATACTTTGTTTTCAGTTTTCCTCTACCAAATATAGGATAATTGGTAATATTTATGACATGAACAACACATTAACAAACCACCGAGTTTTGTTTATTTATCTCCAGCACATTGTTTGGCATGTCACAGATGTCCAATAAGTATGTTTCTAGAATAGATGGATGGAAAGCCAACAGGTTTCCTAATTCAACATTCTTTTCCTTGATTTTAGATTAGCATGGCCTACCTTCTCAGCTAATCCCTTTCCCTTCAGGGTTGGTGTATTAGTTGGTGTATTACAAAATGTTAGCTGGTGTATTATTAAAAAAAATAAAAAGGGATTCCCATATGCCCCACTCCCCACACCTCCCACTTTTCCCCACATTAACAACTTCTCTCATTAGTGTAGTATATTCATTGCAATTGATGAGCACAGTTTGGGGCATTGCCACTAAGCATGTATTGTAATTTAACACATGGGATAACATGGATGAATCTTGAGGACCTTATGTTGAGTGAAGCAAGCCAGGCATTGAAGGACAAATATTACATGACCTATTTAATATGAATTAAGCAAATTGAGCAGACTCAGAGAGCTAGAGTCTAGAAGATAGGTTTACAGGAAATAGAAAGGGAGACCCCTATATTTTTGATGTGACTTTTCTGTAACCTAAAGCTTCTTTGAAGATGAAGTTTAAAAAAAAGACACTAGGTGAACATACAGAAGAAATTGGAAACATACATAAAAGGTAACAGATCTTATGGTGATGAAAGGCACAATGCAAGAAATTTGGGGGCTTTATTTTGGGGGATGTTTTGCATTACAGAAAAGTGACAACTATGGCAGGGAAGGGTCACTGGTGCAAGGTTTCAGTGGTCAGGGGATATGTGGGAAAGGGTGCACCTGGGGCATGGCTCTGTGGAATATGAATATGGTCATGTGGTCATGGGGTGTTATCTCAGTGGGTGGAAACCCACACAATAACCAACAAAATACTAAATTCCTATCCTGGGTACTTCTGCTACATTCTCTAATAAAGTGGCAAGAATCTCTAGAGTACATAGCAGTGTCAAGTGAAAGAGGACAGACCAATACACCAGACCCTTGATATTAATGCTTGTACTTATGAACCTTATTCTTGTTCAACTGAAACTTACCTTGTAATATATATTTCCTAAGAGTTACCTCCTGAAAGCCTCCTTGTTACTCAAATGTGACCTCTGTCTAAGCCAAATTCAGCAGATAAGCTCACTGCCTTCCCACATTGCATGGGGATGGGCCTCCCTGGCACTGAGGGATTATTACCAAGTGCCAATTAGCAATGCACCTGGAAAAAAACCTTGAACAAAAGGGGAAAATATTAAATACAAGTGAGTTTTTATGGCTAAGAGATTTCAAAGTGAGTCGGGAGGCCATTCCAGAAGTTATGCTTATGCATGTCTCAGGATGATCTCATTGACTGCCACAGTAAACAATACCTCAATCAGGGGTGTCCCTGAGGGCTCTAGAGACATTTGGACAGTACAACCAGGGCAGACAACCCCAAGAATTTGGTCACGTGTCATTGGGCCTTACCTTGGAAAATATGTTAACTTATCTCCCCAATATAACAGAGTTAGACTCATTTATAATTTTCCCATGTATGGCTTTTCTGCCCCTTTTATTTGAACATATAATTAGAACTATACCCATTAAATGTATGTCCTAGAGACTTAAATCTTTGGTCTGTTCATATGCCAGTTGAGCCCTGAGTCTCAGCAGAGTTACAGCCAACACCTATTCTCCAGTTCATTGGACTTACCCAGAACAATAAACAAAATGATGAAGATGAACAACGCCCATTCCAAAAATCAGAGAGTATCTACAACTGCAAGGAAGACAGTTCCATCCACCTGCCCCATGGGACCTAAGCCCCCTCTCAACTGGAAGCAGAGTGGGCATCACCATCCCCAAATCCTCAAGATTGAAGAATGAACAAACATAAGGGGAGAATGAAACTATGGACCAAAGTAGACTTAATATTATTCTAGTAATGGAAAAACTTGTAACATTGATATAAAGACAGTGGTCAGCAGAGGTGATAAGGAGAGGGAGAACAAAGAATAGGTGTAACACAGGGCATTTTTGGAACATTAGAATTGTTCTGCAGGATATTGCAATGAGAGATACAGGCCATTATACATTTGGTCAAAACCTATGAAATTGTACAGTGTAAACCATAATGTAAAATTAGACCATGATTAGTAACAATATTTCAATATTTATTCATTAATTGAAATAAATGCACCACACTAATGAAAAATGTTATTAATAGGGGAAAATGTGACAGAGGAATGAGGTGGGTTATATGGGTATCCCCTATATTTTTGTTGTAACTTTCATGAAATCTATAACTTCTTTAAAAATAAAAGAAAATAGTCAGAAGAAATGAAATTTCTTGTCAACAGAGCTGATATTCATGTTGCTAGATTAATGGAAGACTCTAAGCTGAGGCTTCCTCATAATAATTGATGAGGAAACTGAGGCTAAGGGAGTCATGTCATTCTTGGGATCTTAGACTTGGAGGAACAGCCCCTGGTAGAACTGTTTGCAAAGCAAATGATGAGCCTCTCCATGTGACTTCAATGATCTCTTAACCACCTGCCTGCTTTTATTTTATTGTTTGAATGTGTCATCACATATGCAATGACCCCATATTAGTTATCAATCAGGTATACATTAGATTCAAAATATTTTTTCACATACAAATATGAAAAATAATTATTCTTGTTTTTCCAAACCTTCAAAATCCATAGCTTATGGGAATTTGCACTTCTCTTTGAGGTATATAAAAAGCATAGCACAGAATATTTTTAAAAATTCAATTAGAGGATGCAAATCCAAAGCCATCACAATTTTATCTAAACATTTTAACTAAAATGATGTATTTTATAAAGGTATTCATTTTTACCTTGAAAGTCCTTAAACAGAAATATTCAAGCAAGAATTCTCACTTAAGATGTACAACAAAGGCACATTCCTCTTTATATTTGATTTCCAAACATTGGTAATAAAATTGAAAGGGCCTGTGGTTTGAGTCTACTATGTTCATGGCATTTTTTTAGATCTTGTTTTGTTTCATTTTGAGAAATTTAAAAAATACAGAGAAGTACAGAGAATAATACCTATGTCCTGTCACCCAGAATTGACCATCATTAACCATTGTTTCAAAAAAATTTTAATAAAAGAAAATATCACAGAAAAAGCTCTACTTGATCTTAACCCCAGTCCCACTCCTCTGTTCTCTTCCCCAAAGGCCATCACTCCCTTAAGTTTGCTGTGTTTCCTTCCAAGACCACTTTATATAATTTTATATACATGAATAGATGTTCATGGGTATGATATAGTCTTATTTTTAAAATTTATTTAGGGAGCTGGTGTAGCTCAGTGTTTGAGCACAAGCTTTCCATGTATAAGGTCCTGGGTTCAATCCTCAGTATCTCCAAAAAAATTTTTTTAAGTAGTATCATAAATGGCAACTTGGAACTTGTCTGAGACTGAGACAGGTTAAAGGGAGCTCATAGTTGGAATTCATATTGCCATCATTATACTCATTCAATATTTATTGACCATCTATTACATGGCAGGCACTGTGCCAGGGAATGCAACAATGAACAGATTTTTTCCCACTCATGGAGTTTGCATTCTAGTGGAGGAGGCATTCACAAAAAGTGAGCAGACTATGGTAGTCAGCCTCCAAGATGTTCCCAACTATCCTCACTTCCTAGTATTCATACCTGTATAATCCTCTCTAACCTTTTACCAGGGCTCTTGGTCTATGTGACCAATAGCATATGGCAGAAGGGATGATATGCAACTTTCAAAATTAGGTTATAAAGACTTCAGCTAATGTCTTAGGTGCTTGCAAACTCTATCCTGGATTACTTGTTGTGTGGGAAGTTTCAGCGACATGAGGACAATTAGGATGCCTGTGGAGAAGCCCACTTGACAAGGATCTGAGGCCGGCCAACAACCAAATGAGTGCATTTGGAAGTGAATTCTTGACCCTTGTTGATCCTTGAGATGACTGTAGCCCTTGCCAACTGGTTGGCTGAAACCTCACGAAAGCTCCTGTTCTGGGCCATTCAGCTAAGCTTCTCTTGGATTCAGCAAACTTTGAGATAGTAAACCTTTGTTTTATACTGCTGTGTTTTGGAGTAATTTGTTATGCAGCAGTAAATAACTAACAGATAAAAAAATAGCAAAAATTGTACTAAGCGCACACAAATCTTGTGGTAGTACAGATGCCCACTGTGGGAGGTGCTGTGGTTAAGTGGTTGGCAACATGGACTTTGGAGCCTAAATGACTGGATTCAGACACTGGCTCTGCCACATACTCTCTGTACAGCCTTGGCAAGTAATTTTTCTTGGCTTCTATTTCCCAAGTTGCTCCTTTCTAAAATAAAGTTAATAACAATATTTGTAGTGAGGTTGTTGGGTAGTATAAACAAGTTAGAAAACGAAAGCACTTTGCACAGTGCTTGACACATTGTAAGTGTTCAATTAATATATTTTCCTCCTCCCTTTCTTTCTTTTATTATATATATTTTTATTAGAGAAGTTGTGAGCTTACAAAACAATCATGCCTAACAGGCAGAATTCCCATACATCACCCCTCCACCAACACCTTGCATTGCAGTGTTCACAGCATATTAAAACAGTTTTATGTATAGGGAGCCCCAGGAAGATAAGTACTATGATCCCATTGAAAAATGACATAACCAAAGCTCTGAGTTGTTAGGTAACTTACAGAATGTCACACAGCTATAAGGGCAAAGCTGAGACTAGAACCCAAGTCTTTAAGATACAAAAGCCCAAATTTTCCCATTATTCTTGGCTGCTTTGAATAAAATGGCAAACTTCAAATTCAATTTTACCACTTATGTTATTTCCAATCCCAGTCTTTATTTTACCAATTGTATCGATAAAAATTCAGTCAGGGAAAGGGAACCTCACATTTTGGAAATAATGTTGTTAGTGTAAACAGAAATAGAGCATACTTGACAGTGGGGAGTTGAGAAGGGAACGCTTGGGGTTGAAAATCAGAGGGTCAGAGAATAGTCTTTGGCCATTGAACCTGAAGCACTAGTGGAGGGGTGAGTTGTAGCTTGGAGAAGAATCTAAAAACCTGATAGGGCCAGTTGCCAATGTGGGATTGCAAAGAAGAAGCTTGTAGTGGCTTCTGTTAAAGACACCACCTGGTGGAAGTGGCTGCCTCTCAGGTCTGCAGCCAGGTACATGGCATACATCTCACATAGAGCCAGGAGCATGCACATCATACTGGGATATACTGGCTTGTAGGAGAAAGCCAAACCCAGCAGCTGGACAAATGGGACCCTTCATGAGAGCTCCTCTCTTGATTGTGCTGGCCTTATCCTTACCACAGCTATATCACAGTTTTTTTCAGCAGTGCAAATTATACTTACATGGTAGGGTTTTTTATTTTTGGTGAGAATCTGGTGAGATAAAAAATGAGGCACAATTTGACAAGGAAGTGTTACTGGTTTAGGGTGTTGGTTGGGGGTGCATTTACGACAGGGCACAACTGGAGCAGGCTTCCAGGGAGTGTATGAGTGTTCATCCTGTCATAATGTGTTGTATCAGTGGGTGAAGACTCACACAATGAGCAGGAAGGAGATGGACTCCCATCTTTGGGAGGACCGATTCAATCAGAAATAGACAGGTGGGCATCTCTTAAGAGCAAGGGTGGTTCCTAATAGCAGAGGACAAACCAGTGTGTAAAGACCTCTTGTTGCATGTAACTATGAATCTTGTGATCCAGTGAGTCAAGCCAGGGGGTCATTGTGGGTCCCAGGGGGATGGGGAGGGAGGAATAGAATAGATCAGACAGGGGGTATTTAGTGGTCAGTGGAAATGTTTTTCAATACTTTACAGTGATGGACACAGGACATGGTAAATATCAAAATTTATAAAGATTGTACAGTCTAAAATGAAACCATACTGTAAACCATTGACAATGTTTAGTAGCTATGTTTCACTATCTGTATATCAGTTATAACAATGCTACCATCCACATACAAAAAGGTTTTAATGTGGGGTGAGGAAATGGGGAGGAGGTTGGGTATATGAGACTCTCTTGTATTCTGTGTGTGACTTTGCTGTGACCTAAAACTTCTTTGAAAATTAAATGAAAAATAGTGAAACACTGGGGAGTAAGAGGGGGAAGGTGCCACGGTACAGACCAGACACCAGATACTGCAGTGATAAAAGACAAAATGTGAAAAAAAAATTTTTTTAATTTGTTTTCCCATTTTTTGAATATCCCAATCCTTTAATTTAATTTAATTTTTAGGTTTTTTTTTAAGTTTTCATATATTTTATCGCTTACATTTAAACTAATCATTATTATTTCATTTTCCTATTAATTGTATTTGGCTATTGTATTGGCTTCATCTTTAAAGAAGCTTTGGATCACAGA
This sequence comes from Cabassous unicinctus, assembly GCA_029593785.1. Lineage (NCBI taxonomy): Eukaryota > Metazoa > Chordata > Mammalia > Cingulata > Chlamyphoridae > Cabassous > Cabassous unicinctus. Next base: position 12,631 of record JAQZBX010038844.1, read on the forward strand.
AGGGTTACAACTGGGGTGGAAAATGATCATTGGTGGGGGGTGTCAAGGATGGGGTGCATGGGAGGAAGTTCACCTGAACATACATAAAAGGTATATAAAATTGTTCAAATGCTCATGGGGCATGGTCACAGTGGGTGGAGAATCACTCAATAAATGAGAGAATACTGAATTCCCATCCTGGAGAGCTCTGCCACACTCTCCAAGGGAGCAGCAACAGTCCCCCAAGTGTGCCCATTGTGAAATAGCTTGAATATTAGTCATATTTCATCTTCTTCCATACCTCCCACATCTCAGGCTTAAATTCCTCATAAGCTCAGATTCCAGTAACACAAGGAATCTGTGTGTCACTTCATGAAGCCAAATAGCTTTCAGAGTTCTCCATTTTCTCTAATACCTGGGATGTTTAACTTTCTGCTACCTTTAGTTTCTTCTACCTGGCCCTGTAGTAAAAGGCATAACAAAGGCAAATCCTTTAGGCTTCTTCATTTTGCATCTGGTCTTCCCCTCATGTTTGCACATAAAAGGTCTAATTTGTCAACTATTAATAGCAATCCTTAATGAGAACTCTGGTACTAATTCACATATTTGCTTAAATTTATTACATGCTGTTTTATCGTGGAATCATAATGAGATGAACTTATGCTTTTAGAATTTCTGCTCTGCACAGATTGTGTTGCTTTGCTGTAGTTTAGCATAATTGCAAATAATCAGAAAACTTCTGGAAGAATTTGATGGCTTTATACAGGCATTTACTTTAGATGTGGTGTATCAGGCAGACAGCAAAACAAAATCTAGAGTTAGATGAATTGAATTCTTCTCCTGGACATGAAGTAATTCTGTTAACCTGGACACTTTCCCTTAACTCTTTAAATTCCATTTTTCTATATATTAAATGTAGATAACAAAACTTTCAGGGGGCTCTATAGATCAAATAAGCAACTTAAAGTAGTATGTGAAAATATGCTATACAATGCAAAGTTAAATGCAACTTTATACACATATATGTAATTATTTCAAAACAATTGGTAAGTGTGTGAGCATTCCCAAGCTATTCTTTAACCAATCCACATGTTGCACTTGAATCTATACCTTTGGGAGAGGGACAAATAGGTGTTATGTAAGGGCATTTTCAAGACATTGGAATTGTCCTGCATGATGTATTGATGGATACAGGCCATTATACAATTTATCATAACCTATATAATTGTGTAGGGCAGAGTATAAACTACAATGTAAACTATATTCTATGGTTAGTAGAAATTCTTCAACAGGTTTTCATCAATTTTAATACATGTACCACACTGATGAAAGATGTTGTTAATGTGGGAAAGTATGGGAGGGGGAGGACTTGGGGTATATGGGAATCACCTATATTTTTATGTAGCATTTATGTAATTTAAAACTTCTTTAAAAAATTAATTTAAAATCTGTGCCTCTGAATTTTGAATACCTCTTGATCTTTAGTTTAAAACCAAGGCACTCCTAAAGAATGTATTTCATCATTTAGATTCAGTATATCCTCTAGATATCCTTTCACCCAAAAGAAGTGGGTGGCCATATGTTCCCAGAAAAATGTCTTCATCACATTTAAGCTAGCAGAGGAGCCTTATGTCTTTGAGGAGCATAGATGTGCTTGGCCTGCAAATTGTGAGAATATAAGGGGAAAAAATCTGTTTTTGGTTAAATTTGACATGAATTTATTCGATAAATTTGTCTTAAAATATTAGTTACTTTTTATTACATAATACTTTGAGAGCAATGTATATATTCCATCCTGACATTTGTACATACAGTCTTTTAATTTTTATTTTATAAGAAGTGAAATTTTGGTTGAGTAGGGATGGTTGCAAATTACTTTCTCCCACGTCAGTACTATTTGAGGCTAGATGTGGAATGTTGGCTTGAGAACACAGAGTGTCTGGAACGCCAGACACTAGCTCAAAAGGAAAACCTTGAGAGCACTGTTTGAAGTCTTGCTGGCTCCAAGACTCAAGAATAAGAGACAACCAGTGTGAATTTTGCCTGTAATAAACTCCCAGGTGATATTAATCACTAGCTGTGTTTCTCTGCACGTAGCTCTGCTAATAAAACCGCTGGAGTGTCTGTGCTTCGGGGCTACCCTGATAGATACGTTCTGCTAGCTCCCTGACCCCAGCTTTTCTCTCTCGAATTCTTTGTTTTGTCTTTCTTATATTGTGGTACCCTTAGCTGAGTCACCCACATTTACAGCAACACGCTGGTGTGTATTCAGAAACTGCCAGTAATTTTGCTAGTGGATCACAAGGAAAATAATGTTTGGTTCCACTCCCAATTTCATTCTATGATCTTAGGTCTGTGAATCCCAGGTATGGGAAATATAGCACCGTAGAGTGGACACTGGTTTTGAGGATATACAGTCCTTGAGGAACATTTATCCATCCCTGTAAGGCATTGCTCCACTGTTGACATTGTGATTGAGTCTTCAAAAGGCCATCCATGGTTATGTCAATCTATGTGTTTCAGCATATGGCTTACATGCTAAGATCAGTTAATCCCATGAACATAGACCCACGACCTGCATTTCCCTTGCAGTAAAGTGATTTCCTTGAGCAGAAGCAATTTTTGTGGACTATCATAATGGTGGTTAAGGCATTCTAAAGGGCAAATAGAAGGTATTTTGGGAAATAATATTGTGTGTAAAGAAGGCAAATCACGATCCAGAGTAAGATTATTTTCTAGTAAGAAAAACACACTGCCCCTTAAATGATAAAAATACCCCAATATGCTCAACCTGACATCAAGTAATGGTGTGAACTCCATTATGAACAATGGAGAATGGAGACATAATGGGGTCCTAGTGTCAATCTCTGTTGCTGGCATACTGGATACCCAGCAGTGGCTCTGCTCAGGTTGGCCATGAAAGTGGAATCCATGACACTGAAACTATGTATAACCTGCATCCAAAACACCGTGGACACTTTGGTACTGAACCCTTCGGGCAATGGCTGGGAAAAAGGCTGTGTGATATTAACAGTACAGGTCTTCTTATCTGCTTGATTATAAAATCTTTCTCTGCTAAAGAAAATTCAGGTGATTATTTACATGGGACACAAATATATTCTGTGTTTTCACTCATTCAGAAAGTTCTATCCACACACCTGTCCCCAAGAACAGTTAGTCTCCAATATTCCATGTTCTTTTAAACCCTGACAACCCAACCAGAATACAGGTCACAGCTCATGAGTTTGTATAGTAATGCACATCTGGTGATTTCTCCTTCCAAGCAATATAAACTACCAGGTACTCTGCCTTAGGTTCTAGACTATGTGAGGATTTTCCTGCACAATTCTACTTTGTTAATATACCAGAAAGGGGATGTAATACCACAGCTGTCCATTTGGGGTGATGTATCTATATTGTGTAAAACACTCTGTAAACAAGGCCCAAGTTTTCACTCCCTATAAGGAACTCCCTAAGAGGCCAAAGCTCTGGGCTGGGTAAGAAAAGGTAAGGTTGAAGAAATGGAGGCAATGGACATTTGAATCACTTTTTCAGTAACTTACTTGTGCCTTCATGACCTAATAGAACCTGATCTCTTATAAGCCACTTCCATTTGATGATGGAGTGCTGCAGCACATGCCCAACTTAATGGCTTAGTGAGACAGATATTTCATGATGGGCAACACAGTTCTCACTGTATTAGGTGACCCATGAGTAAGTAATCAGTCTCCACTATGGTCCAGTAAAAAGGCTGAAAGGTTTTTCTCAAAAGGAGAGTGATTATCTGCAAGGGATGGCAAGCTTTGCCCCCAAATCCCACATTTCTGCTCTGTGATTCTCATTTAGAACCCTGACAAAGTTTCCAAACAGCATCCCTTTTGCCACATACTCTTCAAGCACCATTGGATATGCTGGATCAGTATGGCCCTAGTGGCAAAATAGCTTGCATGTTAGTCTAGAATTGTTGCAGAGACTCCTCCTAGTCCAGTCCCCACTCAAAACTAGCAGCTTTTTTCATTACTCAATAAATATATCAGAGTGGCACATTCAAATGAGAAATATGCTGGCTTCAAGCTGCTTGCAGGAACACTTGGTATTCTGACACTTTTTAGGTTGTATGTCAGGGCAGATGCAACAGATTATCCTTCACTAGGAATAATATTTCATCACTTTGCCTTCTCTACTGGTTACTTACAAATTTTACTAATATGGAAGCTACATGAATTTTTGTTGAATTTATTACACATCTCCTGATGTGCAAATGTCTTACCAATAAAACTAAAGCAGTTGTACTTCTTGCTCACTAAGCCCAATCAGCATATCTTCTATTTAATGGTCAAGAGTTGTGAGTTTTAAATAATATATTCAAAACATTTTGAATTATACACCTGCAGACTATATTATAACATAAGTTGAAGATTTGTTATACCCCCGAGGAATGAAAGTGAAAGTATTTTGCTGGACTTGTCAGCTGAAAGCAAACCAACAAATATTGGGAAAAAAAAAAGTGTTTGCCAAGTCAAGAGCTCCATACCATATATCTAGGGAATGTTTAAAATTTTCAAGCTCTATTACATATCTGAAACTATAACTGCAATTAGAGTAATCACCTTGTTTAGTTTATGATAATACACTGTCACAGTACAAGATCCATCTGTTTTCTGCACAGGCCAAAAGGAATGTTGAATAGTAATGCAATGGAATCATCACCCCTGTATCTTTCAAACATTTTGGTGGCACTAATCTTCACCATATATGTATGAATCTATTTCTGAGCTCTATTCAGTTCCATTATTCAAGATATCTATCTTTTCAATAATACCACACCCTCTTGATAATCTTAGCTTTTTGTAAAACCTAAAATCAGATATGGGAGTTTTCTAACTTTGTATTTTTTTTTCAAAATTCTTTTGATGATCTTATTCCTTTGTTTTTGCATATAGATGGTAAAATCAGCTTATCTATTTCTGCAAAAAAATTTTGCTTAAATTTAAATTGTTTTGCACTGAATCTATACATCAATTTGGGATTGCTTTTAATTATTAGATCAATTACTTCCAAATGGCAACCTTCTGATATCATATTTCTTTACCTCTTCTTTTTATTCAGATTCCATGACCAACATTACCTATCCACTGTCATAGTTTCTTTTTGTGGGACCAAGGCATGCATGTATTTTTTTAAGTTATTCTAATTATTTCTCATTTAAATAGCCAGGTACTATCCCTTAGATTAGTATATGGGATTCTGAGGCAAGGAAAGAGCATATAAAACTCAAAACCTGTGACATTTACTTCTACCAGACCTCTAAATATTCATTCACATAGAATATTACAGTTATCTGTCTACTGCCCCAACTCTCAGGTTAATAATTTTTGTCCATAAATTTATCCTCTCAGTGAGATTTTCAATGAGCTTCAATTATCTGTCATGCCACTTTGAATTGTGGCAGTTTAAAATTTAAGTAAGAGCCATAGTAATATTATTAAATACTTATAATTTTTCATAGTTTATGCCTTCATAATATTTTATTACATACATATTTATTGAATATTTGAGGAATTATAAAAGTTATATTTTCAACAAGAGGAAACTGGATTTTGGGGGATTTAAGATATTACCCTAAAGCCACATAGCTAGTACATATCAGACCTAGGGCTATATACTAGAAAATAATTATTGCATTCCCTTTCCAAATTTATACCATGTTGTTTTTCCACTGAGGGATCACTTTCATTAGGAGTCAAAGTGCTTACATGTAGTCATTGTTATGCAGTTTGTTGTTCCAGAAACTTTCACTTGAATTTTATGGGGGAAAAAAATCTCATCTGTTGCTCTTCTATTGCTGAAGAGAGATATCGTGTTTTCCCATGGGCATCTCCTGTGGAATAGAAAAGATTAAATAGCTGGCCTAAGTATTCAAATGCATAATATTCACAGTGTATTTTAATTAAGTGACCAGTTCAGTTCCAGAGGTAAGAAGAAAAGATTTTCATCAGGTACACAATATTTTAGAAGTTATTGCCCCCAGTCTCAAACTAGAGTTTCAGCTTGACTATTTCATTTGAGATAGGGCTTTGTACTTTACTCAGAGCTGTATTAGAGGTGTATCACATGCCTTCTAAGGCACGTAGGTGGGAAAATAGGAAGGTCTTTCAACCTATTTAGGAAAGTAAAGCCGCAACACAAAAATTTGCTTTAATTATTTTGATGGAACATAATAAAATAGGGGCAATAGAAATAGTGGAGTATATTTAAATATGAGTGAAATTTTTTAAAATGTTATTTTTAGAGAAGTTTTTAGATTTACATTTACAAAAAAATTACCCCAGAAGTATAGGAATTCCCATATAACCTTCCACACACCCACATATAGTTTTCCCTATTATTGACTACTGAGATTATTGTGGTACATCTGTTACAGCTGAAGAACCAATATTAAAGCACTGTTACTAACCAAAGAGTATAGTTTACATTATAGCTTACATGTTGTGCTGTATACATCCATAGGCCTTGACAAATGCTTAATATCTGTGTCTGTTTTTGTAGTATTAAAAAGAAGTATCTCATCATCCCAAATATGCCTTGTTCCACCCATTAATCACCCTATCCCTTCTGAACCCCTGGTATCCAATATCTTTATATCAGTATTACATGTTCTTCTATCGACACAATAACAGCTAATTTACTTTGCTCCTTAGTCACACACCCCCAACAATTGTTCAATCCCCAATTCCTAGGGACCTAGTATGACATCTGTTACAACAGCCCCAGGCTGAGAAGGGACTCAGATACAAAGGGATAGATGAAAGGAAATATTTTGTCCACAGCTGCAAACATTCCCCATTTTGGGGGATGGGTCTGTCCTTCATCATTGTTTTGTTGGTTGTCTAGGACATGCAAAAAGAACTGGAGAGTAGGAGTTGTCCATTGTTCTGTGAGAATTGAGGGCTCAACTGACACTGGAACAGCCTGAAGATTTATGTCTATGAGATATGTACTTAACAGGTACATTGAATTACAGGTTCAAATAAATAGTAGAAGAATTATGGTTAGGGGAAATATAAATGAATATAACTATGTTATATTGGGGAGATAGATTATCATATATTCCCAGATAGGTTCTGCTGAAAGGGTATTGAATTCATGAGGCTGTTTGCCTTTCCTTTGTTGTCCAGATGTCCCTAGAGCCCCCAGGAGCACTCTTATTTGACACATTATTTACTGTGGCAGTTAGTGAAGTTTGTCTGAGACCTGCATAAGCATAACCTCCAGAATGATCTCCCAACATACTTTGAAATATCTTAGCCATAAAAACTTTTTTTAAATTTACTATTTCCCCATTTTGGTCAAGATCTTTTTCTGAATGCATTGCTGATCCATGCTTAGTAATAATTCCTCAGTTCCATGGAGGCTCAAATGCAGGAGTCATGTCCCACACTGGGGGGAAAGTGGTGCATTCATTATCAGAGTTTGGTTTTGAGAGGGACCACATTTGATTAACAAGGAGTTGCTCAGGGTTAACTATTAAGCATTAATTTCAATTAATCTATGTTTCACTTTTGTAGGAATAAGGTTCATACATGCAAGCATTAACATCGAGAACTTGGCATTTAGGCTTGTTTTCTTTATGTAGGCATGACATGTATTTCAGAGATTTTTGCCATTTTATTTGAGAAAATAGCAGGGTTTCAACAGGATCAAAGTGTAATATTTTGTTAGCTGCTCTGTAGCCTCTATCTATTGAGAATACACACCTATGACAATATGAATGCATTCATATCCAATAGAAGTACGTTTTAGGTGCATTTTCCCGCATATATCACACTACTATCGATACCCTTTGCTAAAAATGTACCTTTAAATTAGATCCTGTAAGAAAATTCTTATATGTATATTCTTAACTACAATCTTCAGTCACACCAGAATTCACTTAGTCTTAAAGTTGACCATTTTATCCTCTAACTTTGCTTCTATCCTCATGTACAGACCCAGCCTTCCACATTCAACCATGTACATGCTCACACTTCAGCATCATTAATTATACTCACATTGCTGTGCGCCATCACCTCCATCCATTTCCAAACTATTAAAAATCAACCAAATTATAAATAATGCATAGATTAAGAATCAGCTCACTAATTCTAAACCCCTCTTGTTTTCTAGCAACGTATCTCCAAACTCTACCTCCATGAGTCTGCTAACACTCCTTATTTCATATCAATGAGATCATGCAATATTTTTTCTTTTTTGTCAGCTAATTTCACTTAACATAAAGTTCTTAAGGTTCATTCATGTTATGCAATGTATCAAAATTTATTCCTTCTTACAGCTGAATAATATTCCATTGTATGTATATACAACATTTTGTTTTTCCATTCTTCTGTTGATGAAGACCTTGGTTGCTTCCACATTTTGGCAATTGTGAATAATGCTGCTATGAAAACTGATGGGCTTATATTTGTCTTTGCCAGGGATTTCACTTCTATTGAGTATACATTTAGTTCTAGGATTGTTGGATCATATAGGAATTCTATTCTTAGATTTCTGAGGAACGGCCAAAAAAGTCCTCCAAAGTGGCTGAACCAGTCTCTTTAGCATCAACAATGTGTATTCTTATTTCTCCACTTTCTTTCCAACACTTGTAATTTTCTGATTTTTTCAATAGTAGCCAGTTTATTAGGTGTGAAATGGGTGGAAGAGGGCATATTTGGGGCAGTGAGATTCTTCTGTATAATACAATACCATGTCATACACATGACATTAAACATTTGTCAAGATCTATGTATCTGTAAAACACTAAGCGCAAACCATAATATATAGATTTTAGTTAGCAGCAATGATTAAATATTGGTTCATCAACCATAACAAATGTACCACACTAATCCTAGATGTCAAAAATAGGAGAAACTATGTGTGTGGTGGGGGTTGGTAAAAGGAGTTATATGGAAATTCCCTGTATTTAGATGTAAATTTTATGTAAATGTAAGTCTAAAACTTCTCCAAAAAAAAAGTTGAAAAAAATGTCTTATTTTTAATTAGTAATGCTTGCATATCTTAGGTTATTTCTAAATAAAGCATTTGCCTGTCCTCCAATGTTACATTTAACATATATAGATAAATTGAGTTATATATACCTATGATTATGTTCCAACTGATTCTTAGTAAAACTTCATTGATTAACTTATAGTGATATTGTTAGTCTTTCTGTAATTTTATTTTCACTTACTATAATTACAGATGTCCTCAAGAGACGACAGCTTGATATAACCTCACACGGTTTTAGTGAATGCTCAGCATGCATTATGGAGTGAATTCCCATGTTGTAATCCCTGTGAAGGACTCCCTAAAGTTATCTCACTTGATCCATGTGCCATTACATTCTCAGATCCATCCAGCCCTCTGGAAATACCTTTGGCTCATCACAACTGATATTTGTCCCATTAATATCTTCCCAGTGTTCAATTAGAGAAAGTTATTAGAACCATCCTGAATCTCTCAAAATTACCTCATAATGATATGATAATATTTATTAAGTGTATAATTTAGTCTCAGGAAAAAGGAAACAAAATATATTTTAAAGAATAACTTTCAAGTGGATGCTATTTGCAGAGGGACCAAGATTTCAAAAACTAGTTAGTCTATCTTTGAGAGTAACTTTGATGATGATTCTTGCTCATTTGTTATCTCTGCCTTTAAACTTTTGAAATGAATGTTCATTTATCATCATTACTCAAAGTTTACACCCAGTGAACAAATCCCCAAGGAATGATCTCCCATTAGCTCAATAAACACCTGCTTCAGCCTTAATAATTATGCTTTGTTTATTTTTGTAGTAAGATTTATTTATTTGAATGGACATTATTAGTGGAAATTTACTTTTATTTTAATAATATTCACTTTTTCCAAAAGTCCTTTTGAAAAAAAATTTCAGAAACAAAATACTAAGCATAATTTCAATATCATGTTGTCTTACAGAAATCCAGCCAGTTGAAATAAAATCTGCAGCAGATTGATATGGCTTATGAAATCCAAAAATAGATATTAGATTATGTTTGTAAATTGGTCTGTCCCAATGGGCATATTAGATTATATTGCATTCAGAGGTTTCACTTTTACTTGATTAAATAATGTTTAAAGCTTTGATTGTGCCATGTCAATAGGATGTTGCATCACCACCCCCTTGGTAGGTGGGCCTCACAGAGGAACTGAACTGCAGAGAAGGAAGTTTGGAATTATGGATGCTGGAGCCTGGGAAGTAAGGATACAGAGGAGCAGAGAGAAGGCTCTCTTAGACACGGCAGAGGCCCCGAGAAGAGAGATGAGCCATTTGCCTGGTAGTCTACAACTGGCTTTGTGGAGAAAGCAGAGCAGCTGAGCCTGGAGAGAAATGAGCCCTGGGAAGAGAGGAACACAAGAAGCCAAACCCTTGCAGATGTTGGCAGCCATTTTGCTCCTACACGTGGTGACAGACTTTGGTGAGGGAAGTAACTTATGCTTTATGGCCTGGTTACTGTAAGCTTCTACCTCAAATAAATACCCTTTATAAATTCCAAACAATTTCTGACATTTTGCGTGAACACCCCTTTGGCTGACTAATATATCTTAAATATATTTCCTTGTTTTCTTTTGAGGTGTTTTTTT
>JAQZBX010038845.1:0-23259 GCA_029593785.1 Cabassous unicinctus
TATGTATAGGAGGATGCTTCTTTAGGACTTGATAAAAATCCAAGCATTACCCCTCAAGGGTGAAAACTGGCAATAACTGCTGCTAGTCTTTACAGCACCAATCATACCAGACTATTGTCTCCTTCATAGATCAGAAGATCAAATACACTTCTCCCCAGGGTGGCAACAGTTTTGTGACAGAATAGTCAAAAGAATCTGTAAGGGAAATGGATGGTACTTGTAAATCTCCATCTCCTCAAAGGTCAGATCAATTGTTTCACACCTGCCCTTCCCTAGCAGGCACTGGACCATGCATGTCTATTCCAGTCTTGATTATCTGGACACAAACGACTGGGGGATCAGCTACAGGATTTTCATTCCAGGCCTGCTTCTTCACTACCTTCCAACACACACTTGGGCCACTTCACTCTGCTGCCTAGTTACTGCAGACTTAAAGAATTCAAGTTATTAGAATTCTAATATAGACAGTCTCCAATTCACATTAGAGTCATATCCCAAAGTTCATTGTTCAGTTGAAACTCAGAATAAATTATCTCATAGAAAAATGTCATAAATAAGTGGTGGATAAGTTTGTAGATTAGTCTACAAATGCTTATAATTAACCCATGCAGTTCCTGAGCTAACGGAGGAACTATTTTGACTACACACAACCATCATTTATATCATAATTTCTGTGGGAAGATGTATTTGAAGCTTCAATTTGGGACTACAGGAAAATATCTTTTCTAGTCATGGCAATAGGAATAGCATACCCTAAACTCAAGCAGCTGGAGTGTTTGGGGGCTGGGTAGCAGTGGAAGGGAAGCTATGGTTAGAGCTGAAGCCACAACATGGACTCCTTCATAGGGCACCTCTAAGGGTGAGGACAGGGTTGGTATGCTTTTAAGTCTGAAGGCACAACTTATGAAAAGTAAGAACAGAAATCACATTTACTGGTCAGACTTTCAGGGCTACTGTGGGTACACATGTGAATAATTTTCAAGCTGCATCTAGAGATAGAAACTTCATTGATATTCTCTCTAAATTTCAAGTCTACAAGTAGAAAATTAGTTGTCAATAGAGAGGTAAATTGTATAAACTGTGAAAACTAGCTAAAGTGACTATAATTTATGGGGAATTAAATATTTAGTAAATCCAGAAAATCTGGCTAGCATCAAACATATTGTGGTCAATTCAACCATGAAAATAGCTTTAATCACCGGCCCAGCTGCCTATGTGCCAACAAGTGAGAGGAAACCAAGCAGCAAAGCCTTGGACCTGTTGAACAAGGATCCATGCAAGGCAGGCTGTTCCTGCAAGCTAAGCTCAAGAAGATATGAACTAAGAGCAGAAACATCTGGGGAAAGATGTCCCAGAGTGGCCCTCACCTTTTCAGCCAGAGAGACACTGGGAAAAGGCACATTTTACTGAAATTAAGGGCATAAGTCTGGCAAAGAGCACACGAGGGTTAAGACTAACAGAATACACCCAAAACAACCCTAACCAATAAAAGAGGGTGTCAGAAAGCTGGGAATAAATATAGCAGTAACTTTCTCATTTCACTAAGTAAATATTTAAATACATATTTCCCATTAATTCTAAAAGAAATTAAGTCCTCTGCCAAAAGTTGAAAGGTACTCTCTAAAACAATGCAAACCCAAAATAGGATATATGTATACATTTTTAAACATTTTAAAAAATTATTATCTTTCAAGCATTCGGCCTAGTCCCAAAAGAAGATGGCAATGTAAGACCTGTAGCTGTGCAACCAATTACCAATGCAAAATTGCTAGAGAATATATTTTAAGTTCATATGGCAAACACATTATCTTGGCAATTTTACCAATAGCTTTAAAATTAGCAATTCAATAGTTGTGTAAAAACAGAGTGTGTTGTAATGTATTCATTTCATTATTATAAAAAGTAGTGTTTTTTTTTTGAATCTCTCATTTTTCATTTAGGACCAAGCATAATCTCTCATTTCTCATTTAGGACCAAGCAATATTTTCCAGTAAATGCTCTTCACCATCTAAAAGCCCAGCAGCACCTCTTAGACAAAACATACTGCAAGCTTTAATTAGGCATTTTACAAAAGCTATTTTCCAATACTGCCAATAAAATGTCTGGCCTATTTTTACATAGTCTTAAAGCATTAAAAAGGTGCTAAACCAAATGAATTTAATTTTAAACAAAGATTTTTATGTCCCAAGGAGAGGATTTGATTTTCAAGACATCTAAAATCTATTTGCCTGACTGCCAAATGTGAGTGTACTTTTTAAACAACTGAAGAGTATCTATTTCTACAGCACTTTTTCTTTAATGTTTTATTTTATCCTGTTTTGCCCACTGTGATGGTTTAAACAGGAATATTAGATTTTATACATAAAGAAAAGAGTAAATTAAAACACTTTTTGCTATAACTGGAAAGTGTCACTGGGTTACTAGGAAAACCAAAGAAACGAAGAAAATCTAACTCAAAGGAAATAACCTTTAATGGAAATTTAGTGAATGTATCCTCATTTCACTTTGTTTCCTTTCAAAATTTCTGTGGGATACAAATAGATACAGATGCTACTTGTGTTGGGAAGGTAACAATGAGCTAACTGCTCCCCAAATTGTATTTAAAGCATTTAAACATTCAATTCCAGTACAGGTCAAATTATTTTATTCTAAGAGCATGACAAGCATTTCACTGTAATGAAAATTGCCCAAACCCTGATGGTGATCCATAGTTATAATGCTCTGAATGAGCTACTTACAACAAAATTTGCTATTATCAAATGCAATAAAACTTATATTTTTTTCAATTATTTTCTATATAATAATCTTTTTTTAAAAAAAACAACAACATATAAAACACCTCATTCAAGTATCATGTGCTGAGTGGAGCACTGGACTTGAAATTAGATGTATGGTTTGCTTTTTAGCTGTGCCACTTAGCTTTCAGACCATGGACAAAATTCTTAATAGCAGCTCCAATTCATCACCTGTTAATTTGTGACAGTACCTATTGTCTACCAGCAAAATAATATGAATTTGCTTTGCAAACTATAAGGGAATATAAAAATGCAAAGCATTCCCTCAATCAACAAGTTGACAATTTAACAACAGTTCTTTTTAGAGCGTACACATTATTTATTCCTTATTTCTCCCTACATTGGTTACCCACATCTATTCCAACATGGAATTTTGTTGTTTTTCACTCTAAGAAGCTTGAGCTGGCTCCCAAAACAGCTCCCTGCCAATGACTCTGAAATATTTTGGTCAATGTTTGGCGATTAATGTGAGGAAATGAAGACAAGAGATCTCCTTTGAATTTTTATGCAAGTGCGATATTCTGGTTGCTTAATTAAAGATCTAGTCTTTGTTTAAAGTAGATGTTTTACTAGTGTCTAAAATTTTTACTCTGGAAGTTTCACTCTTAAAATGAAATGAATGCAAATGGATAATGATTGCAAACAACCTTAGTTCATTTTAATTGAGTGATGTCCTCTTTAACTGTTATAAGTCAAATACCTCATATTACTCCAAATGACTGTCCAATTTTTTTTGGGGGGGGAGGGGGGTTGAATGTTGCCTAAAATAAGTGACCTATTAAGGGTGGCTGAGAAATCTTTGCTGCATGGATATTTTTATTATAGCAATTTATAATATATAAGTTCAATACCTGAAAACAATTTGCTATCAGCACCTATAATTTACAGTAACAGGCTTTGGCAGTAGCATACAGAAAAGAAACTATGGCTTTCTTTATGTTAATGATAGTGTCTATAATTTCAAAAGTTAAGACATATTGTGATTCTAGCATTGGAAGAAATTACAACATTGATGTGGAGACAGTGACCACTGGAGGCTCTGGGGACAGGGAGAGGGAAAAACAGGTGTAATACGGGGGCTTTTTTGGGACATGGGAATCGTCCTGAATGACATTGCAATGACAGATATAGGCCATTTTATATCGACACATAACGTGCAGAATTGTGAGGGAGAGAGTGTAGACTACAATGTGAATCATGGTCCATGCTCAGTGGCAAAGCCCCAGGATGCGTTTATCAATTGCAATGAATGTGCCACACTAATGAAGGATGTTGTTTATGTGGGAGGGTGTGGGAAGTGTGGGGAGCGGGGCATATGGGAATCTATATTTTTTGTGTAACATTTATGTAATCTAAGTATCTTTTAAAAAATTAAAAAATTATTATTAAAAAAGTTAATTACTAGAGACTTTTTTTGTCTTTTTAATACCAAGTGCTATCATAGCATTACTAATTTGGCTAACCAATTCTCTCACCCCTTGTAGAGCTGTCCTTCTCATCCTGCTATCTCTTGACTGGAAAAATCAGTGAAATTTTCACTCCAAGTCATTTCAAATTACGAAATCTACATTAGATAAAGCAAAAAAAGAAGCAAAAATGCATACAGGGTAAACAGTCAGACTAAATCATATAAGGAACTAGATTCTCCTGAATGTTAATGCCTATAACCCATGTGCTTAAAGTGTGGAGATTTCATCTTCAATAAATGCTTTTAAACTATTTCATTTATGAAAAAGTCAAGTATAGGTTATATCTGTGGGTTTTTTCTATTTGACTTCAACAAATGCCCTTAAAATACTTACTCATATACAGTGTGACTGTTGCTAAACAAGATTATATATTAATTTCGTGCTACATGAAAAAAGCTGTCTTTCTGCCTTAGAGTCTCACTTCACTAAAATTGTACAGACCCCAACTGTAAAGATCGCCATTATGAACAGACCACGCAAACCATTTTAAATTGAAGTAAAGACTAATGGAAAAGTGGGACTTTGGAGGACAGAGAACTTTAATTTAGCTTTGTGTTTCTAAATGTAATAATATTAGTAACAGTAATGACAACAATAATAGATGGATAATAATTCATATATAGCACTTCTATGTATATTAATTTAAATGATCTTTTGAGAGAAATTTTCATAAATTTCTATAAAGTAAAATTCTTTTTGAGATACCTAATTCATAATAAAGGTTGTGTCTTTGTCCCTTTCTCAAAGCATTTTTTGTTTCATAGCATGGTCTTTATTTAATGTTAGAGAGGAAGATGAAGAGAAGAGATGGGTGAAAATTATTCTATAGCTTTGTAGTTAGTAAAAAATAACTTAATTAGAATCATCCATCCTGTTCCACAGACAACATTTTACCATATCACTTTACATTAAAATTGTAACTAAAGTCATTCCCTGCAGTGGGTGGCTCCTCCCCCCACACCCTCAATTCCTTCTTTCTATATATATATTTCAGGAATCACCCTCAAGAACAATAATTTTTGTCAGAAAATAAATCATTAGTTTAAAACGTTTCAACTTCACTTCAGTGCTAATCCAATGACACCATTAAAATATACAGCATTTAGAAAGTACTTTAACATCCCAAAGTCCTTCCATATTCATTCTCTTACTTCAACCTAAGCAGCTACGTCCCTGTGAAATACATACAGCCTTCTTGTAGCACTCACTCAATAAAGTTAGGGTTTTCCTTAATAAAACAGAGTTAAATCACAAAAATAGATACAAAATTATTTGAAGTTATTAATCAGTAACGTGCTAAAATCATGATCACTGAATCTAGATAATCCTTTGGAAGTCAGGGTTCACTTAAGGAACATTATTTTTAACCTTTGCTTAAACAAAAATTAGAATATTAGAAAATATAGACAACTTCTATAAAAATTGGGTCTTTTCAAAATGCCACAGGAACTCAGGAAGCTATGTAGCACCTGCATCAAGATTATAAACGATGTCTTCTGCAGTTAGGATTAAACAATAGGTTGAGACCAATTTTCAGGTGTACTGTACAGAATAAAATAGATCTTTTCCTGAAAAGCTGATTATGAATTAAATTCTTGGAAATGAAATTTTATATTTTAAATGCATGGTTATGGTAGTAATGGTGGTCGTGGTGTGTGTGTTGAGGGGGTGTTCACAATTTAAAGGAGCAATGAATTGAATCCTTTGGCAAGCCAAAGCATCCTTTTGTGGTTTTAATGATTACTCTTTAATGTGTCCGTGCTGCAAATGTGAGTTTTTGTGTGGAGAGTTTTCTATAGCAGGGGAAGAAAAGGGAAGGGGGCTACACCTGCACTAAATGGGGAGCTTGTTAGGTGACTGTTTTGATCAGTCCCCGACTTGTTCTGCCTGATCAAGCACAGTGGGCAGAGATCCAATCACAAAAGCATTCCACAAAGCAAGCAAAGCAAAAATCTTCGCTAAACTGACTACTGGAATGAAAACTGCTGGGGTCCATCCCTTCCCTTCACTGGGAAAGAAGCACATTCTACTAAAGAGGGAAAGCAGTTAAGACTATGGAGACATCATCCTTTGCAATCCTTTCTTGAGAATATCTCAAAACACACTGATGATAACCATTGCACAGTGTATACAGTAATTTCACTCTAAGTTTTGTTTCCAAATCTGACAGCACCTACCCTGCTTTATTTCCTTCTTTGGGAAAGCAACTTTTTAAAAAACTTTCACCGTTCCAGGATAGGCTGCTCTTGGGGTCAGGTCTTCCTCTTGCCTTGTTATCTTGCTCTACTTGATTTCCCAGAAGACACACCAATTAGATATTTTAAGTCCTTTTTAAACCCTTCAAACAATATACATACCCATTATCAACTTGTCCCACACTCTTTTTTTGGTGGTCTAATGAAAAAAATGAAGCATATCAAAAAGTAACTTGCCTGTCACTATTAGTAACATAGGAAAAGAACACTTAGAGCTTCTGGTAATTTATCTGAATAAAAACAAAACAAATCAATACAAAAACACATCCCACAATCAAATACTCTTTTCTTTTAATTACCTGCTGTTTTGATTTGTTTTGTTCTCCTTCAGGACATTCATGCTAACAACTGAGATTGAACCTCCTTGGTAAATCACAGCAAACTAGCATAACAATAACTCCTTTTAAAAAAGAAAGTTTCAAATGAGGAAGTTACCCTTCCCAACATTAAGAGTTGATAGTGCTTAATATCTGCACTCATTAAATTCCTGCATTTACTTAAATATGAGCATCTACAGAAAAGCAGATTTTAGTTATCCGATTTGAAAATGAGTTGAAGGTACTCAATTTAGGATGTCTTGCTTTGCATAATCATTTAGTGATAGCAAAGGATGTTTGAAAGCATTCTCATGCTACTTGAGTTTTAACTACTTTTTAAAAATAGAGCCAATGTTTTAATTAAGGTCAGTTCTTTTCAGATAAAGAATCTTGTGATTGGATTAAAAATTTAAGTTTTTGCAAAGATCACAACGTATTGCATGAATAATTAAAACTGATTTCTACCCTCCATGCCAAACAGCACCAGTTAATGAAATATCAACTCACTTATTCGTAACACTGTGGACACAGTAGCGCATATATTCATAGGCAATGACAATTAACTTTAAGGAAAATAAATTCTAAAATTACCAACCTCTTTTTGGAGAGTCGTACGTCTTCTTATCAGGTCTAGCGAAGTCCATTCTCACGTAAGTGTCATCGTTGTCAGAATCTTCTCGCTCCTGCGGTCTTGGCACCCGGCGGCGGCGAGGTGGTGGTGGTGGTGGTGGTGGTGGCGGCGCGGCAGCTGCAGCTCCAGCTCCACCGGCCTTGTTCTCACCTATCTCAAGGTCTACAGATGGGTTTTGGACTTCGGGGTTCGAGCCACCGAAGTCTTGCATCTCTCTAACTGCTATGGCATCAGCTACATTAGCAACAGGTTGAAACCAGCGGACGGAGGCGGAGTCAAATCCAGCGGCGGCCTCGAAGCCCGCGGCGGCTGAGCTGATACCCGGGGCCGCGGCGAGGGCAGAGGCGGCGGCTAGTGCATGGCCTACCGCTAAGGGTGGCGAGATGGCTGAAGCGGCGGCCGAGGCCGAGGAGGCAGAAAAGTCTCTCTCTAGGCTGTCAGTTGGAAAAGCGGAAACAGCGCCTCTGGCAGCTGCCAAGAAACTTTGCGAGCGGCTTTGTGGGCGTCTTCTCTCTTGCTCGTCTTCCTGCAGCAGCCTAGTTACAGGTGGTGGCTCAGAGCATCGGCTGGGGGAGAGAGAAATGTCCATACAGCACTCAGAAAATGGGTCGACCACATAGATTCGACCTGTTTCAGCATCATAGCGAATGGCACTGTCAGCAAAAGGCACGGCTGGTATCACTGCTGGGTTGAAAATCACTTCAATGTAGTCACCCTCTTCCTCATTAGCATTGCTACCTGAAGCACTGGGAGGAAAAGGAGGAAGTGGCCACCTAGCACCGTCCAGAAATTGGGGGTTGGCACTTGGAATAGCTCTTAAAAGATATGAGATGTTATTTACTGGATTTGGAAATGGCAGTCGGAACTGAACATTCACGTAATTAGAAAAGGCCGACTGTCTGGTGTTAGCAATGATGCCCCAAGAATCTGGCAGTCCTTGAGTAGAGGGAGCTGGCATATTGCTATCTCTATTAATGAAGTCAATGTTGACATAGTCACTAGAGCTGTCAGCATCTCTCTGCTCATGTGTGAGCTTTTGTGGTTTTGGCTTGATTTTATTTCCTTTAGTGACGAAAGTAAGTCGGCTAGGTCTCTTAGCCTTATTCTTTGGGGGCCCATCATCTGAAGGCTTTGAAGGCGTCACCCCACCTCCAGGCTTTGAGAACAACCCCTCAACTGAAGGCTTTGAATCTGTATCTTTGGCGCCCACATTAGATGAGGTTTCTTTGTCTAGGCCCCTCCCCAGGATTTTTCCAGTGGACATTGGTACATAATCACTGTGATCACCCTGTCCCAATGGAGAATTCCGAAAAGGATTCGGCAGAGAGAAGTAGGAGCTCCAACTTTTGGAGGAAGAGCCACCCTGAGGATTTTTTGGGTTTTTTGGAATTGCACCTGCTCCAGGAGCCATAAACATGTAGTCACTGTCACTGTCATTGTCCTTTGATTCATCCTCTTTTTTAGGATCAGGTGCTTTGGGAGGACTTGGGGCAGGTGGTGGGCTCACTCTGGGAAACATCATCATGTACCCTCTGGAATCTTCAAAAGGCGATTGAGAGTGGTGCTTTTTTGAGATATTTTGAGGAGCCATCGGCATATAATCACTGGAGCTTGTCAGAGGGGCAGCAATCCCTGGCCTCATTGGCACATATGGGTCATCCTCATCTTCATCAAAAGCTCTGACTCTGTGGGGACACCGAGCTGCACCTTCTGGTGTCTCCTCCTCTTTGACTTCTTTGCGTTCTTTTGTGGCTCCTCTGTCAGTACAAAAATAAAGCCGGAACCTTCCCCCAGACTTCCCTTTTCCACCAGTTGCTCCAGCTGGTGGGGGTGGAGGTGGGGGTGGTGGAGGTGGTGGCATTTGCTGTTGCTTGCTTTGAGTTAATTTGCCAAAGTAGGATCTTTTCTTCAGAGATTTTCCACGTTCACCATTGCCATCTGAGCCTTTCCCACTTCCTGAGCCCTTGCTCCCTCCAGAGTCCTTACCACCACCGGAGCCATGGCCACCTCCAGGCCCCCGGCCACCACCTGAGCCGCGGTCACCTCCAGCCCCCTGACCACTGCCTGAGCCCTGGCCACCTGCGGTGCCCTGGCCATCTCCTGAGCACTGGTTTCCTCCCATGCCCTGGCCACTTGAGCCCTGGGCACCACTTGAGCTCTGGCCCCCTGCGGATCCCTGCCTCCCACCGGAGCACTGGTTTCCTCTTGAGCTCTGGCTACTGGAGCTCTGGCCACTTGAGCCCTGACCACCTCCTGAGCCCCGGCCATTTCCTGATCCCCAGTTGTTCATGGGCATATAGTCCCCTGTACTTCCTTCCTGACCTTCCTTGCCCTGAGGAGTGCCTTCTTCCCCAGAGTTGTAAGAGACGGAGCCAGGTGCTTCAGAAGACAGGCAAGCTCCGTCGTTGGGGGCGTCGGCAGGGATCCGGACTCGCATCCGGCTGGGTGGTAAGTGGCGAAAACAGCTGGCTGGCAATGAAATCGTTCTTCTGGACCTGCGCACTCTGGGCAGGTGCAGTATTCCTCTCCTGGAAGGATGAGCAGGCTCACTGGCTGATATGAAGCGCCTGGCGAGGAGCATCTCGTCTTCCCCGTCACTGATGGCCCTAAGATGGCAAAACTCAAAGCGGGCCCTTCTGAGCCAGCCGCCGGACTCGAACGGCCGCACGTCCAGGTGCCTCCTAGCGGACAGCAGAGTTAACAGGTGGGTGCCGAAGTTGATGCTGTAGCTGCGGCAGCGGGCTCTGTATTCGTCTGCACACAAGGCTCTCATCTTCTCCAAAAACAACTCGTGCATGTTTTGGGCCACCACACAGTCATCGACCTGCATCCAGAGCTCCCCCGGACCGATGACGGTGGACCTACCGACTTCCAAGAAGAAATATTGCTCCGAGTGCCCGCAGCGACGGATGTTCAGGAGCTGGACGACCACGCTGGCCACTTCGGTGTTCAGCCTCACAAACACTACTTCCTCGTCGGTAAGGCACAGCCGGAACACGCCGCTCAGCTCTTTTCTATGCCCCAATCCCCTGGGTTTGACTACTACCTGCCACACATCTTTGTAGAAGGGTGGCTCCACCGCCGCTGCCGCCGCCGCCAGAGCAGCCGGCTCTCGTTCGGGCTGCGCGCCCGGCGTGCCGCAGCGGCGGCGCTTGCTCTCGAGGATGAGGCGGCTGAGCAGCAAGTACCAGCTCTCCTGCTCCGACTTGTTCTCGGCCACCATCGCAAAGTATTCGTCTTGGGTGAAAAGGGCAATGAGGTATCGGTACCTCGCGTCAGCTCGCTGGCTCACGGAGAAGCATTGGTACAGGATGATCACACGCCGCGGGGGGATGAGTGCCCGGACCGCGGTTCCTGAGGCCGCCGCCGCTGCTGAAGCCGCCGCCGCGCGGACACTGTGCCGGAACTTCCTGGCATTTTCGTAGTATTCCAGCCTTGCTGGGGCGTCGGCGGTCTCCAGTCTGAGCACGAAGTAGCGCCTGTGCCCATGCTTCTGCTTCCGCAGGTAGCCGCGCTTGCAGATTTCGTCCCCGACGGGGAGGTTCTCCTCCTCGGACTCCGAGTCTGACCGGGGGCCAGTGGCCGCGGAGAGCCACATGGCTCCCGGACAAGACGACCCGGTCCCAATGAGTGCGGTCGGGGTTCCCGATGAAAGAAGCGCGGTGGTCGCCACCGCTGCTAGAGCTGCCCCTTCGGCCGCTGCTGCAGCTCTCAGACTCCTTGTCGCTTGGTCGCGAGCGAACGAGCAACTCGCCATGGTGATGCACGATGGTTTTAAGGTGAGCGAGGGGGAGGTGGGGGGGCTCCCCCGTCCACCCGCCCCAGCCCCTCCCTCTCGGCCAGCGCCTCCGCCCACTGCACTCCAAGAGCGCCGCGGCGGGCAAAACAACACGTGACCACTGCCTCACGCTGCGCCGCTGCTGCTCTTGCCACCCGCCCAGTTGAGGGGCGCGAGCCCCGCCTGTGGAGGTGTGCGGGGAGGGGGGCGGCGGGGCCGCCTCCAGCCGGGCCCGGACTCTTTAGTTTAATCTCCCGGCCTGCGGGCGGTGGAAGGACCGACGGGAGGTGGTGGGGCTCTCTGGCCACGCTGGTCCTAACTGGGTGTCCACGAAGGCACGAGGGGGCGGAAGAAGGCCGGGAGGGACGGAGGAGAGAGCGGCCAGCCACTATCGGGCCAGGCGGGGGCGCCACAGCCGGGGCGTGATTGGTTGGAGGGGGCGAGAGGTGGCGGGAGGGGCTGAGCGCAAGCGCGGCTGGCAGCGCCAGAGAGCGGAACTGGCACTGTCGGGGGACGGTTTGTTTGTTTATTTGGGAATCGGGATTCAGGTAAAACGGTTGCAGGGTTCCGATTGGTTGGGATGGGAGCCAATGGGAGGGTCCGGAAGAAGGCGGCCCTGAATTCATTAGCTGGGGGGTGGGGCGGGAGGGGAGTTGAGGGGCGAGGGGGTGTGGCTTGGGTTTCAGTGTGGGCTTCGCAGTCTGGTCTTTGCGAGCTCAGGCGGTAAACAACCCTCCACAAGTAGCTGTTAATGGTAGTGATAAACTTGTGCAAATCCCTGAGCTAGCTGCGGTGACCCGGGGACCGAGCCGGGCGTCCTCTCTTTTTCTCCCTGTCACTCACATAAATTCTCTATTTTCTGTCACAGTCTGGCCCACTCCCACCTGCCGCGCGCTACTGGCGCAGCGTCTTGGTAGAAAGTTTCCGCACCCCCTGAAAACGTGTTGACGACTCCGGCGCTCAGACCTGCAGCCCATAGCGCTGCCGACACTCCTAAACCCGATCCATCCCTGACAAAAGCCCGCCACTCTAAGGCACACAAATAACAGTGATGCCTTCAAACTGAACATAATTTTTAGTCAGAGCACATTTCTAGCTCATGAAACGCAGGTTCGCAAAAGATGGTGTTTCTGACTTTTTGATTAATGATGCCTATGAAGGCAGAAATTTGGGGGCCTGAGAAGTATACAGCCATGTTGAAAAAATCGCACTCGATTTTTTAAATTGAAATTCACCAGTGTTGAGCTGTCGTGATATTTCCCGGTGGGAGATGCTTTGAAAAGCTCCTTTAAAAGAATCTCAAAACATTAATTTCCCTTTCCTTGAGAGAGATCGAAAAACTTTAGGAAAAGAAAGGCTCGTACTAGAACAAAGGACCATACGGAATACATATCCTAGAATATATTTCATATTCCTTGCGTCAAGAAAAGAAGAGATCTTTGCTGAATTTCGGTCTACAACTTGGCACCACAAAAATAAGGACTACTGCCTCCCTTGTTTCTTGAAAATCAGCTGTAGTGTAAGTGCAGCTTCCTGAAGTTCTCTCTGTCTCTGTCTCTCTGTCTTGGTCCCTCTCACACACACAGGCTGTCTTTTACTAGGATTTCAGCTTCCTAAGGGTGGAGATGGGTCGAAATTACATTGAAGTGTCAAAGGAGCGACCACATTTGCAAAGGGGGATTGGGGGAGGAAGGAGACATATGGTATTTCATATCTTTAAAAGAGCGGAATATCAGTTCACCCTAGAGTAGATACTGCAAAGGGTATAAAATTTAACAGTAAAGAGTAAACAGTAAACTAGGCAATGTACACGTCACAAAAGTAGAACCGCTCCCTCCCCCCTTAAGAATTTGCTGTTAGATGGATGAATGGCTCCTTTTTAATGCTCTCATTTGAGGATAAAAGCAACTGGTTTTGGTTGTTCCCCAAATATTGTATATAAAGTAGAAACAACCATTAACATTTCCTCTGCTGCCACCAGTTTATCGGTTTATCGCCACAGTATATTCACAGGTGCAGGGGATGAAGACAGAATGACTGTGGATGCTGAGAGCACTGACTGGGGCTGCTACCTACATGTTTCAGCTGCCTAGTCACATATACAGAACATTCCCTGCATTTATAACCAAGATGATAATGAATAAAATCATTTGGGATTTTTTATGATAGGTATTCATATAAATCTTTCTAACCACAGGGTTTTGCTTTAGATAGAAACGTTGTGGGAAAAAATAAGGTGATATATTTGAACGTAGTTTGAATTAAAACATGACATTTTAAAGTGTATTGAGAAATATTAAAATGCATGTTAAATGAAATTTGGAAAATACTGAAAATAAGAGATTTAAAAATCCTCATGTCCTTTTCATTTCGGCATATAGAGTTTTTACATATAGTGGTAGGCTTCCAATGAATATCTATTTTTTTAATTTTTAAAAAAAGCTACTTAGATGACATAAATGTTACACGAAAAGCATAGGGATTCCCATATGCCCCACTTCCCACACCTCCCACAACCTCCCACATAAACATCCTTCATATAATTTTGTATCCTGTTCTGTTCACTTAACAATACATGATAGCATTTCCCCATATTATTATGAATCAACCTAAACATCATTTAAAATGCAGCATAATATTCTGTATAGTTAACCTGAAGTAGTGTACCTTAATCATCCCTCTGCTTTGATGTATTTAGGTTGTTTTCTTTTTTCCCCCATTACTTATAAAAGTAATGATTCAATGAACATCTTGTACCTACAGCTTTTGTGTGTGTGTGTGTGTGTGTTTAGAATTGTTTCTGTGGAGTGGAAATTGAGAACTGGAATTAATACTGGGTTAAAAGGTATGAACATTTGATAAATTCTTTTTCAAAATTATCATATCAGTTTACCATGTCACAATACCAACTGCCAGCACTGGACAAGATTATTTTTAAAATTACAGATAAGATGGGTGAAATGCTATTCCATTGTTCTTTTAAATTGCTTTTTTGTTTGTCAGTGAGATAAATATTTTTATATATATTTGAAGACAACATATTAGGTTCTGTAAGATGTCTTTTTATGTCCTTTGCCTTATCTATTGAATTATTAATATGTGTGATTTGTTTACATAATAAAGATATTAAAACTCCATCATATTTGTTGCAAGTTTTTTCCCAGTCTCTTGATGAAAAAAAATCACATTTAACCTGACTGTCCTCTCTTTTGAAAGGTGTGTAAATTTGACACAATGAGGTTTATAGGGAGCTGTTGACTATACAAATGTTACCATGATCACTTCTAAATTTTTTCTATAAGGTTCCATGTATCTAAATTTATATGCCCTTTTTAAAGAGAGCACTAATTAATTCTCTTATAGCAACAAATTATAAGGGCATTCAGATGAGTTAAATTTTATGTAGCACTCTTAAACAATATTTTATGGGACATTATTCTCAGCACTAGGGGAAAAAACTAGAGTGAATCAATGTGTTAAAAAATTAAGTGTGAAGTAACTGCTAAAATAATTTTTTAAAGTACAGCAAAAGATTAACAGTGCTGATCATTTTGTACCCAAGTGGAATTAGAAATATACTGAGATGGTTTTCAAAGAGAGATTTTACTTTGTATCCTTCCCACAATGGGAGAGAATCTGAGCACTTGTGAACAGGGAGAATGGCCAGAAGAACATTATTTTCTTCACATAGATCGACCAAGCCTACTTAGTTACAAAAGTTATTCCAACACTGAGACTCTCTGGAGGAGACCATCATTACTGAATTGCACCATATGCTGCAGCTTGTCTGACATATATTTAAACTTTCATCTTCTTGAACAACTTAATGATATAGGATAATTGTTTAGTTTAGGTCAGGTTTCCATAGGCAAAATAAAGCAGAGGGATAGTACAGATATCTAGATGGTTCAGGACAAAAATGGAGACTGTATTTGGCTTAACTCACCAGATAGTAACTTTATAATCTTCTCTACGTTGGTTATAGATTCCTGTCTCTTAATTTTTTTAAATTTTATTTTAAGACAAGTTACCCCAGAAAGCTAAACTTGTTTTGTGCATCCAGTTATAACTTCTGTAATGTTTGGATTCTGAACCAAGAGTCTGAAATGCAGATTTTTAAAGCAACAAATAAGTGGCAATAAAACTTACAGTATTTCTTAGTAGTTTCTCAGTTTAGCTGAGGGAGCAACAACAACAACAACAACAATAAAAATCAAGCATTTCAGCTGGTATTTTATACCTAGAAACTAAGATAATTGTTTAAATATAGCCACTGTACCTTTAAAACAGATACCATTTAATGAAGAAATCCACCCATAATGGGGTTTGCCTTTAAAAGAAATTTCCTGAAAATCCTGTTTTTAGAAAGCAGTTGTTTGGCTGAATTGACTAGTCAGTAGTAATAAAAAACTCATCTACTTCATTCCTCACATATATGATCATTAGTATTCTAAACTCAACTTGTACTAAAATTAAAATGGATAATAGAGTGTGGTTTTACTTAGCTTAAAAATTAAACTTGTTGCTTTAATTATGGATTACATTATTCAAGAGAATAAAGCTTATGGGGCAAACGTAATGAGAATAAAGCACTATTATTCTTGTCCAATGTTTAAATTGTCCTTTAAGTATTAACTCTACACTCTTTGTGAGATAATGTGCAATTATATTGCTAAAAATGTGGTGCTACCCTTGATATTCTAAAATGATACTAGTGATGATTGCTTTCTCCGTGTTTGGATATTAATAAAATAAATCAAGATAAACAATATTTTTTACACTATGAAGGAATATGGGCTGCCCTTTGATTTGTGACTGCAGCTACCCTTTGCAGACGATGGCTTTGTATCTCAGCTTCCTTACTTCTGTGCTACTCAAAATCTCTGCTGGAAAAAACAACTGTCGAATGTCTGACTGCTGCACACAGAACAGGTCTGTTTGCTGCTTTTGTTTTCTAGCATTCTGAAGCTAAAGTAATTAGCGCAAATACATGGTTCAATTAGGCTCCTAAAGTGTCCCTGTTATAGTAGGAACAACTGAAAATTAACTCATTTAAAAATCAAACATTTCTTTCCACCTTCAAAATATAATTTCATTTGAAAATGACTTTTATTAAGTAAACTAAAACAGGAGAACAATGGAAACTGTTTAGTTTTACATTAAATTTCAGGGGTTCATACTATATAGATTTTCCATGTTAATATAAATGAATAAAAAAATTAGCTTAAAGTGATTCCTTGTTGGAATATTGTTCTTAATGTAGAAAAGATTATCAATTCACATTGCCTTGTCCTCAAAACTTAGAATCTTTATTTTAAAAATTAAATAGGATTATTGTACGGTAAAATTTGCTATTTTAAAGGAGCTAGCATTATAGACTTGCACTTTTCTTTGGGTGTTTAGAAAACCAGCTATCATATTTAGGATATAATATGGATTATATTTATTCTTGATTTCTCTTCCTCTACTCCTCACATGGTCTCACAATATCTATCAGATTGAATCTTTTCTTTCATTCTAACAGTTGCCATCCACATCCATGCCCTATTCACCTCCACTAGGATTACCAGAGTAGCCTCTTAAACTGGCCTCTCCCAGCTTCAGTCTCTTCTTTGCATAGCCAACAGGATATTTTCCCTTATATATCAAATTCACCATACCATTCCCATCTCATGAACCTAGAAAATACCCTTTTTTTCTCTGCTATTTCATAACCAAATTCCTAACAGTAGCATTTAGGTTTCCTTTTTTGTAATTGATGCAGAAACCCATCCTCTTTTCACCCCCTTGTTGCAGACAACCCATTCTTCCAAATTCATCCCTCATTCTATTATGATACCTTCTCACCGCCCACACCTCCAGTTAGATTGATCTCCTTATGGCATTCTGTACATGATTTATCCATTTCCATCTTTATTTAGATTGTTTCTCATGTCTTAAATGCCCTCCTCTTCCTCATCGCCGTTGATGCCAATCATCTTCCTCAATGCTAAGCTCAAATATCGCTCAGAAAAGCTTTGCTCATAATCCGACTACAATTGCTGTTTAATTTTCCTAAGCATTGGATGTAATTGGCCCTAAGGATTTAGTTAGTATTCATCAGTACAGCCATATGTTTTTTTAAATGATGAATGCTTTTTTACCAGTTGGTAAACAGTTACTGCCCTCAACACCAAGTACTCTTGCCCACCCAATTTTCCTGGGTACACCAGTCCTTCCCTTAAGAGCTTCCTTGTACTTTGACTGGCATACATTATGATTAGTTGGTTTATACTATACAGGTTGTTAAATAGTTCAAATTATCAGCCCTGGATGTAAGTAATCTCTGAGTTGGGAACATTGTTCTAGACTTTAAGCTCTTTGAAGACCAGGACTGTGTCACATTCATCTTTGTAACGCTAATGCTTAGTATAGTGCCTGGCAATCTCAAATAATTATTCACTTCAAAGAAGGAAGGAAGAAAGAGAGAGAGGAATAGAAGAGAAGGAGAGGGCACAGGAAAATATAAGGAAGGAAGGAAGATGAGGTGGGAAGAAGGGAGGCAGAAAAGAAAAGGAGGGAAGGAAGGAGGGAGAAAGGAGGAAGGAAAAGTCCAAGACAGGTCTTAATGGCCAATGCAGACTACCTCTTCCTCCTCCAAATCACTTGTAACAGTGCCCAAGCTATCCATGACTAATGGCAAAGCTTGGTGACACCTGCCTGATTTAACATCTTTTCCCCCTAAAAGGAATCATACCTATTTCCCCCTCTTATACATCATAGCTCATCTAATCTTTTTTTTTCCTTCCACATGTATCCTTTTCCCAATTTTCAGTGGTCAGAAACTTCAGGAAATGTCCGCACCCCTATATTTTTTCTCTCTTCTTTTGTTCAATTTGGTAACAAAAAAATTCCAACTCCGATCATGGAGAGAGAGAAATATAAAATTAACGCTGGTCATAAATATAAGAGTAATGGTGGTGATAAACTTTTATCAAGGAAAAGCGCTTAGGTCTTGAAATCTTTTTTTTTTTTTGCCCCATTTTCCCACTAGAATATAAGCTTCATGAGGGCAAGGCCATTTGTCTGTCTTTCTCATTATGTATTCCCAACATCTAGAACAGTACTTGATTCATAGCAGAGATCATCAATAAATATTGTTGAATAAGTGAATGAAAATTTAAAAAATATGTTTTGAAGTTAACATAGAGCTATCTCTTAGTTCTCTATAACTCTTGAAAGGGAACCCCCTTCAGAATATCCATAGAAGTCTGCATCTATCTGCTTTAATTAAACATGCTCTTTCTCAAGCTCTAGCATCCAGAATATGTCCAGATATATTTCATAAGCCTATTTTGTAATCATTTTTAGTTTTCATTTTTTGTCTAATCTTTAGCATTGCAACACTATTGCTTTCTACTATATTTTCATAGCAAATATAGACAGCATTTGCATATATTGTGAATTATATAGGTTTCTTTTGGCAAACCTGTAAATCCAATCAGCATTTATTTGTAGCATTTCTGTTGGTAAAATGCATTCTAAATTCTAAATGACCACCTTACAAACTGCTTTGAAATACAAGCATTTTCAGTTTAGTGAGTTTCTGTCTACTGTCACTTTGCACTTTATCAGACAATTGTTTATGGATTTTACGTTTCTGTTGTTTCATGAGTAGACACTTTATCTTCCCAAGTACTTTGTATGCCCCCTGAGGGCAGGAATTTCGTTTTTCTACTTTTGTTCACTCTTTCATAGTGCCTAGTATTGCATTGAAATCAGTACTTGACAATGAAGGATTTTATGTAAATGCAAAAATACCACAGAAAACAATGTATTGTTTTTGTTGAAGAAGATGAAACATCAGTATTTAGGGCCACTACAGTTGAGAGTCATGTTAGACACGTTTTGTTTAGGCTTATTAATCATTCATCGTTGTCAAAATTTTTTTTCACTTGAGGTTCATTAAAAACAGTAACCATCCAAGATTCCTCAGGATGGGGGAAGAGCTATGGACTAGAGTGGACTTACCTGTATTCTGCTATAGACATATTATGATTCAAGCAATGGAAGAAATTACAACACTGATGTGGAGCCAGTGGCCACTGGTGGCTCTGGGGGAAGGGAGAGGGGAAAGCAGGGGCTTTTTCGGGACTTGGGAATTGTCCTGAGTGACATTGCAATGACAGATACAGGCCATTTTATACCATCATATAACATGCCGAACTGTGTGGGAGAGAGTGTGGTCTACAATGTGAACTATGGTCCATGCTTAATGACAAAGCCCCAGGATGTGTTTATCAATTGCAATTAATGTGCCACACTAATGAAGGATGTTTATGTGGGAGGTTGTGAGAGGTTGTGGGAGGTGTGGAAGGTGGGGCGTATGGGAATCCTTATATTTTTTTGTGTAACATTTATGTAATCTAAGTATCTTTTTAAAAAAAATTAATAAAAAAGTAACCATTAAAAACTCGATTATTTGGAGGTTCATTGAAAAAAAGGGACAATGTGTCATAATTATCAAACTATCATCAGGATAGGCTTTTTAATTCTTCATTAATTATGTGTTCCCTTTTCCCCTTAAATACATCATCAGGGATCATCATGAACTACTATGTAAAGAATGTAATTTGAGTTCAGAAATTAGGAAGTAATATATTCGCACTTACTTACTTTCCTCTGCTTATTTATTTCAGCATGTTTTCCAAATATGAGAAAAAGTCAAAAGAGAAAAATGAGGGAAAACTTTCATTTTTGATCAAGGAACAACAAGGAAATTTAGATTGTGTCTCCTAGTGAACTGCTCCCTTCCTTTTGTTGACAATGCATTAAAAAGACCTAGGATCATATTTCTTAACCTGAGTGATGGTTACATGGGCATTCAGTTTGTTGTTATTCTTTGAACTGCACATTTTCACACTCTTCTGTATATATTATATATTTTGTAACTAAAAATGTACCTTAAGAAAAAATCTGATCTGAAGAGGGAAACATACCAGTATTTCACATTGATTCAAAATAGACACCCAAATTAAAAACCATTTGTTCTTTATTACTAATTGGCATTCAGAAAGGAATGATACCATTTGAATATAGTGTTTAAGAAATAGTTACATTTGCACCTGAAAATAAATGACTCTTGGAAAATAAAATTGGTGCTTTTGGAATTTCAAAATAGCAAAACCCAAAACATTTTACCTCCCTAAAAAGCTTTCTTTAAAGATTGCTTCCAGCTCTGCCTGAAGACTTTGTCACATGGTTCAGCACTCCCCTGGAATCTTTGAGGTGTTAAAGAATCAAAGCTGAGAGCACTCCAAAAAGTAGAATATGTAAACTGAGAAACCCTATTCACAGGACCTAATACTACAAGCTGCTATTCGTCACCAAAGGACTTACTTTTCTCTTATAGCTTATTCATTTTCTGTGATTTTTGTTCTCTCAATATATGTGTGTACAATATAATTGTGCTTTTTTTCTGTAGATTTTTTTTATCACTAATAAGATTGTAAATTTCTTGGGGACAGGGATAATCTATTGTCTGTCTTTCATGTTCCCTGCATGGCCTAGTTCTGTGTTAGTCACCTAATACTTTTGCTTGATTTGTGAATGCATACATGTCACATTCTGATAGCTTGTGACTCCATTGTCTCATCCATTTTATACCCAAAAGAATGTTCTGAAGGATATAAGGATCATGGTCTGCTGTCTTGTAATGTATATGATCTGGAAGCAGTTACAACCATTAGTTGTGAATTTTGGGATATTTGTGCAATTAAAATGATTGAAACCGTTTTGAAAGAATGTTGTGATTTGGAACTCTTTTAAAAATCATTAATTCTGCAAATCGATTTTGAAATTTTCCAATATTTAGATTAAGTTGACTATTTGGAATTCTAACCCTATGCGTTAAAAAAAGCTCATTCAATTTACTAGAACTACAGGCTTATACCTAAAATGAAAGCATGATCCAATATTTGAGAAATATTCTTTCTGTGAATTAAACGTCTAACATGTTAAAATGTAATCTGTGACATTTTGCAATGTTAGAAATTGCTTTTAGCAATTGTATTATAATACATCTCTAACTTCTAGTTGTCATCACTAAACATTGTCTAAGTGTTACTATTTCATAATAATTGTGCATATGTGATTTATCTTTGTTTTACAATTTCAACTATTCACCCATAGTGCACCACATACTCGTAAATAAAACTTGTTTCCTTAATTCTCCATGTCTTCTCACTAACTAGTAGACCTTCCTTATAAGCTTTGTTGTGCCATAATGGAACCACTATTTGATAATGGCCAAAATATTGACCTGTAGTAACAATATAGGTATGGAATGAACACACTCAGTAGAAGCGGGCTCTAGTTCCATTTCTGCCATGTACTAGCAATGTGCTCCTATGTAGTTCATTTAATCTTAATCTTTGCTTACTCTATTGAAAAGTGATAGGTTAAAGCCAAGTAATTTCTAATATTCCCCCCACCCCTAAGATGGCTGCCTTGGTCTGTTTGCTCGTTTTTGCTGGTTGTTTGTGTTCATTGTCTGCTCATTGTTTTTTATGTTTGTTTTTTTTTTTCTCATTGTCTGCTTGTTGTATGTTTTTTTCTTTAGGAGGCGCAAATGAGTGATGTCTCTAGAGTCCTCAGGAGCCCTGTTAGCTATTTGAGGCAATATTTGCTGTGGCAGTCAGTGAGATCCTGCTGAGACTTGCATAAGAGTAACCTCTAGAATGACCTCTTGACTCACTTTGAAATCTCTTAGCCATAAAAACTCATTTGTGACTGGGTTTGATGGTGCTGGAACATGAGGGGGAGTAGGGTGGAGGGGTTGGGTTGGACTATCTGTGGAACTGGGGGGAGGGTTGGAGGAAGGAGCAGGTGAACTCTGGAGATTTGTAGATCTGTGGTTTAAACTACAATGGTGGGAATGTTCTTTTGGCAAATATGGCAGGGGAGGGTTACTGGTGCAGGGTGTCAAGAGGTGAGGGGATATGCAGGATATGGTGCACATGACACATGCTTCTATGGAATATGAAAGTGTTCCTCTTGTCATAGTGTGTTATCTCAGTGGGTGGAGACTCACACAATAAACAAGAAAATATTAAACTCTCATCCTGGAGAGTCCTGCCACGTTTCCATATAATTTTATTTTAACATTTTTAATATTGTGTAATTCTGGAGGTGAGGTTGGAGTTGGGGAAATGAATGGAGTGCTTAAAAGCTATTCAGGAAGTTTTGTTCTCTTTAGTTTCAGATATAGTATTAAGCCACTTTCCGACTAATGTAGGTGTGCCTAATATGAATTAACTGATGGTTGTGGCTATCTTCATGTTTGACTAGGACTATACGGCTCTGTAGTTCAAAACCAGTACACATGTGAAGATGATTTCATAGCTTTGTGACAAATTTTTTTCATTATAGTGGTGTTTGCAGCCTTGCTTCTTAGACTCTCAGTTATTCTCAAACCTTAGTTTGGAAACAATCACTCAATCTCTGATAGCTACACACATTAGATGAGTCTTTTGCTGCTATTTCTTTGCTGAACATAGGATGCTATATTGTTTAACGTTTTTTTTTAAATTATAATACCTTTGAAATGTTTCTTTTGTTCTCCTTGCTTACTATTTCCTCTCTGAATATCATCCCACCTGCTGTTTTCATCTATCCATCTCATGTACTTTGCCAAGACTCTTTCTTGCCATTTAAAGCTAAGTGGGATTCACAGATGACACTAATGAAAAACTCCACAAGGCTGTCAGGCTGGCCATAGTGTTTATGATTAATAGCCATAAAAAAGATGAGTGCCAATTCCTAGTGCTTCTGTTTAATCTGGAACACACTAAAGTTGTAGCATCCAGGCAGGGTTGCTATGTTTATGTTGTTTTTGTCATTGCTTTTGGGCGCATAGGTTAAAAAAATTAAATAGCTCTACAAAGCTTGTTATAAAAAACAACAATCCTCTTTCCTCTATTTCCTCCTCTCAGGAAGGAACCGTATTCAATGCATATCTTTTTTTTTTTTTTGTA